>CM031580.1:19607689-19782412 GCA_018467065.1 Ephestia elutella | reverse complement strand
GACAAGACGAAGGTCTATCCACACGTTAAAAAAAAGGACCACATTATTTTTTTACTCGCAAGTGTGTTGAAAAACGTCGTAAGATACACGTGTGCATTTGGTCATTACGCTCACTCGGCTTTATTAGCGCGCTCGCCTTCGGCTCGCGCGCCAATATCGCCTCTTGTGCGTAATGACCAACTTTTTACACACTTGTTTCGTAATGTACTATTTGGGACTTCGACTTCTAAATTACTAAAAATAGTTTTTGAAACTCCTAAAAGCTTATTTCTCTTATTATACATTGCTGTTTTACAACTATATCAAAATTAAAGTTTATTTGTATTTTATGTCACTTGTAAATTAAAAATAAATTATTTCAGTAAACAGCGAAGTACGAGTAGGTACATAATACTAAAGTTGCAGTTACAGGAAAATTGCGTTAGAGACAACAATTATTTATTAATATCTAAAGGAAATTAAGTAGAGCTACCATCCCTGCATGTATTTGCTTTTGAGTGGTACGACGAGGAATGACAATTCCTTATCGTGCCCCTGGTGGAACGACGAATGACGGAATGACAATTTCCTTATCGTGCCGTGCTAGGCGGAACGACGAGGAATGACAATTCCTTATCGTGCCACTGGTGGAACACGACGAGTTGGTAACGACGAGGATAAAGGGGATTTTTCTTAGTACGAGACGAACGCCGCTGCGTGTTGCCGTGTTTACTGTAGTATGCATACGACAACTGTCTCCTTCTAGATGGCGGTAATTGCCAAGTCATGTTAGATGCCTTTAAGAGACTTTAAAAAATCTGACATTTGATAACACTGATCAAAAAAACACTCTGAAAAAGATAAAAGAATTTATACTTTTTTATATTGGAAATACTTTGCATAGATATAAAATATTGAAATACAGAAAAAGCTTTTTATATATATTTAGAAGGAAACTTTTTGTAGCAAACCCTTTGAAATATTAAACTTTATTTTCTTGAAAGCTGTGCGAAAGCTCTCCCATCGCTTACGATCGTTATAATTTATGGGTTTATTTCAACAACTTCAAAGTGAGTTCGTGAGATGCGTTGTCGAAATGTTCTTCCTTATTTTTGATAAGATACTATACATATAATAAAACTGGCATATGTCTGTTCAGTCGCTATAGGAGGATAATATTTAAAGAAAAAAAAAAGGTAGGGTACCTACCCTACCATTTTTGGAGCCATTTTTTTTAATAATTTTTATCTGTACTCTGATACTGTTTTGACAGCTGTATTACTGAAGGTTTAACTTAAAATCTGCCGCAGATTTCATCTTGATACGGCGGTTACCACCTGTGCGCACCAGACGAATTTTGAAGCTTATTTTCGATAATGATAGTAAAGCAAAAGGCGATCGTTTGGGTTCCGTTCTAATATGGCTTCTCGTATCTCTTTTGGATTCTGTATTGATGCGGCCCCTCTTGTCTGAATTGTGATTATTTTCTCTTATGTTAGAATGGATGTGTATTATTTTATCCAGCTTTTATTCACTGAAGTATTGGAAATTAACAAGATCCTTCGAGTTTTCCTAGCGTTTTATTTGTCATCCCGTTTCATTGCAAATACATTGGATTTTCTCTGAATTTCTGTACATAAACTCAACTTTTTTGTCAGTGGCAGGTGAACTGATGTGGGCCAAGGAATGATAATGGAACTGACTAGTAGCAGATCAGTTGGTAAGTCCTATTGTCCGATTTAGAGCAACATTTAGGTAGCATTTGGTTGATACCAATCCAAATCAGGAACCCAGTAGCGCAGTGATTCTGGCCTGCGATGGTATTGGTGACCAAAAATGTATTATCTCGAGTTCGTGTTTAGTTACGCATGTAAACCATTAGTCCAGCTGTATTCGCAGTCGTTTAATCCGCATCCACATACCATCCGTTTTTCATCCCCACCTTATCCATCCATAAGGAAAGACCCTTTAGCCCCAACATTAGGGACATTAAAAATGGCTGATGATGAAATCGAACTGACCGCCGGAGCGATATGATAGTGGGAAGCTGACCTGCACGAGCTTCAAGTTAGCGATGACTGGCGTTAACGGATTTGCGCGGGACCGAAGACTGCTCTTGTGTTTGGATTCCAAAAGAGTCGCACTTTGGGTCGCACTGAGCCCCAGGATTGTAAGTAAGTATGAAATCAAACTTACCTTCCTAAAGGCAACCCTGAAGTTTCCGAACCAGGAAGGCGTACAACACGGGGTTGACACAAGCTGTTCATGTTAGGCCAGGACGTGCGACACGATCTGGGCGGTCACTGTTGCGTACGTACGTTATGTTGTATTTGTCCAGGGCTTTCACCAGCAGGATGATCTGGAACAATCGAGGAAAAGTGATTACACCATTGTCGCCATCTTTCTTTTTACGACGAAAGGTCACCCAAAGGGCGATGGAGCGCGCTATTCTCGGAGTTTCCCTGCGTGATCGAAGCAGAAATGAGGAGATCCGTAGGAGAACTACACTAAAGTAACCGACATAGCCCGCAGAAGTCGCGAGAAAACTTAAGTGGCAGTGGGCGGGGCACATAGCTCGTAGAACAGATAGCCGTCGGAGCAGAAAAAATCTCGAGTGGCGACCACGAACCGGAAAACGTAGTGTTGGCAGGCCTCCCACTCGGTGGACCGACGACCTGGTGAAGGTCGCGGGATGCACCGCATGGATGCGGGCAGCGCAGGACCGAGTCTTTGTGGGAAATCCTTGGGGGAGGCCTTTGTCCAGCAGTGGACGTCTTTCGGCTGAGAGAGTAGTCCTGAACGGCTTAACAGATTTTTGATGTGAGAGTAATTTTTAGATTGCTTGCATTCCTCCGAGTGACATAGGCTATGTAGAGTTGTGTGTCGTAGTTTTCGTGAGGTAGTCCACTTAGAGCACTAATCCGAATAGCACAAACGCGAACAGCACGAAGACCTTGTCCACGAGAACAGCACAATGTTAATATTTTGGCATGTGCTGTTCGTGGATTCTAATTTTTATTTCATTTTTGGTCCACGAACAGCACATACAACTATCGTATACTTATATTATGCTGTATATTGATTTGTAAATACTGTTGGAACCTAGTGCTGTCTGCTGAATGTGTTCCTTACTACAGGACGATATTATTTTTGTAACTAGATGTCGCCTAGACACATTTCGTATGTACCAACGAAGAGTATGTGTAATTAATAAACGATCAAGTGATGTTATCGATATCTTTTATTTAATATCGTGCTTTGTATATGGAACACATTAGCAGACAGCACTAGGTTCCAATTCCAACAGTATTTACAAATCAATATATGTATATAAGTATAATAGTTATACATATATGTTAGCTGTTGGTGGACGAAAGCTCTAAAATAACTAAAGTGGTTCGCTGCGAACTTAGACCTCGCGATTATTATTTTAAAAATATGAGAACGTAAATTTACTGAACCAATTTGAATTTTCAGTAAAATACGGAATTCTGTTAAAACAAAAATGTAACGCGCAACGCATTACATTATTCAGTTATTTGCTCGGTTGAAGTGAACAGATTTTCCAACCTTCTTTCTTTATCTATTCTGAGCTACAACAACTTAATTTTTTTATTTTTTTCCAATCAAAACCTGGATCAAATATAATATCTGTAAACCGTTTGCGAGTCTCGAAAAGAGCTACGTATGTACATCCGGCTACCAACCTTCTTTTACGCCAATGTCCACGTCTACTTTATCCAAAGTAAGTGATTTATAATCGAAAAGTATACTCGTACATGCCCACGAGCTTCATCTAACAACAATTTTGATATCTAATCTAACTTCCTAACTTCTCAAATCTTAATATTATAAATGTGAAAATGAGTTTGTTTGTTTGTTCGTTTATTTGTTTGTTTGTTACCTCTTCACGCTTTATCTACTGAACCAATCTTCCTGAAATTTTCGCATTCACATAGTTAGTAGTACGGAGAAGGACGCATAGGGTACCTTTCATCCCGGGAAAAGGCATGGTTCCGTGGAAAATTTACATAGCAGGCAGAGCCGCGGGCGAAAGCTGGTTCAAATATTATAAATGAGAAATATAGCAATACTCATCTCAAAAAATGTAAAATTTTATCCAAATCTCATTACCGGTTACAAAATTATAGAGAAATATTTATTTTCACTAAAATACCTACGTATAACGGCTAGATGAATCTACCCCGTAAGGGAAAAATGTCGTGGTACTAATATTATAAATGCGAAAGTGAGTTTGTTTGTTTGTTACCTCTTCACGCTTTATCTACTGAAACAATATTCTATAGTAGATCGTATTTCAGGTGCAGCGGTCTCAGGTTTTCCTATGTGGCCCACTGTACCTTTTTCATCCCGGGAAAAAGCACTGTTCCCGTGGGAAATTAATGCGGGCGAAGCCACGGGCTAAATACTTGCTACACGCATTCCACGAAGAGAAATTAATTTTACGTTTTGATAAGTTATCGTGAAACATAAATACATGTACAAAAATGTCACTACTAGATGTCGCTGATACGAAAATGAAGATGCGCAAAGAACTTCTAAAAATTCTAGGAATACTTGCTTCACGCATTCCTAATATCAACAGAAATTAATTCAACGTTTTGATAATTATCACGGAACAGAAATACATGAACAAAAATGACACTAGATGTCGCTGATACTGAAAATTAACGATTCTATGTTTTAACTCAATATCTTTAAAACTGGTGAAACAATTTTGATATACAGTATACATGAGAAAAATAGTGATACTATCTCGTGATTTGTGAAGTTTCATCCAAATCTGATTAACGGTTCAAAAGTTATATAAGAGCAATATTTATTTTTCATAAAAATGCGTATTTCTCTAAAACGGCTGAACCGATTTTGTTGCGCAACGAACCTTAAAAATTCTATGGATAGTTGCTACACAGTTAATTCTTAATATCATCGAAATTAATTCAACGGTTCAAGAGTTATCGCGGAACAAACATACATACATACATACATACATACATACATACATACATACATACATACAAACAATGTTGTTTTCGCCCCAACTTGAATTATAGCCCTCGCTCGCTTCGCTCGCTCGGTCCAAAGAATTAGAATCCACGAACAGCATGCCAAAATATTAAATTGTGCTGTTCGTGGACAAGGCCTTGTGCTGTTCGCGTTTGTGCTGTTCGGATTAGTGCTCTAAGTGGACTACCTCGTTTTCGTCTAGTAGGTTATCTAGTCTTTTCTATGGGCTGTGGGATGCTAGCCATTACGCAGAATGTAACACATCATCTTGGCAATGTTTAATGAAGTGGTTTGTAATACTGCCTCTCTCCATTTCTTCTTCACACGCAAGCTGATAAATTTTATTAATGATTTGATTAGTGCAGTGAGTGCATTTACTTTCACCGAAAGCTGGTCTTAATCTGATCATTGTTGGACTGATAAATCAGTAGATAGTACAGAAAAATTGGAAAATTCTCAAAAGTAGAGAAACTTTAATAAATCAATATTTCGATAACATCTTTATGATAAGCAATAATAATTTTAACAGAAATATATGGGAGGAATAAATCTGTTTGCGACTGTATCATAACATTGTACGTGAACATCAAAACAACTTATATTGCTTTCACAATGCAACATTATTACTTTCTGTACCTATTTCAAATGAATTGTAGAAACATGAAGATTAATGTTACACAATTCAACTTCCCATTTAATAGCTATGCTCCTATCAGTGTCACAAAGTGGAATGGAAACACTCTGCATACAAGTTTCTTGTCAATGATTTACTATTACAATTTTTATAGAATAGTAGGCAAGCGAGCATGCGGGTTGCTGATGGTAAGCAATCACACCCGCAGTCCATAGACACCAACGACCTAAAAAGGTCACTGATGCGTTGCCGACTCTTTGAATAAGAGTTTTCTTTGAGAAAAGAGAAAGCTATTACCATTTTTCATAGCATAGTAGTAAACGAGCATGCGGGTTGCCTGATGGTAAGCAATCACCGCAGTCCATAGACACCAACGACCCTAAAAAGGTCACTGATACGTTGCTGACTTTGGAACAAGAGTTTTTCTTTTGAAAGAGAAAGACATTTTCATAGTTACTAACATTAGAAATCAGTAATTCTTTATTGAAACTTCGTCCCTCAAAGAGGAGGCTCTTTTTCACGTCAAAAACTAATTATATAATCAAAGTATACTATGTCTCAAAGCTACAAACAACTAGCATTTTCGGAACGACCACTGCTGAGAAGAAAATACCGAAAGAAACTCATGAAACAGTCTTGGTCGCCTAACATGCCAGAAGGGCTATTAATTATCTTTATACATACCTACACTAGATTATTCTGCAGATTATGAGTCATGATTATTTGGAATAAATATTAATTAATTCATTCAATTCACAATGTCGCTTCCACGCCTAATAAAACCAAAATGCAATTGAAAATTCAAATTCGATCAGGTTTGGCATTGAGTGAGGGAGCTTCAGAGTCATTTTGAAACGGTTATGAAGGCTGGGGCCAAATGACGTGTTTATTTTCAGATGTCTGTGACATTTATAGAAACATACACTTTTCATTTTTTTCAAATATAAGCTCCTTAAGGACGAAAGCGCACAACGTAGTTAAAAGAGAAATTATTTAAAGAAACATGAATGTTTTTAGACAATATAAAATTTCACTTAGATCAAAAGATTACTTAATGGTCCGTTTACTCAAGTGAAATCAAAGTAACTTGAGCGCCTAATCAACGAGTTAAGTATTTTTTAATTATCATCCACTTCTTAATAAAATGCTTAGTCGAGTGTATTTTTCTTAATTAATCGCTCTTTTTTGTTGAACAAACGTTTCTGAGAAATAAATCTGGCATAATAAGGGTTAAGTACTTTATACTACCATAGAATTAAGAATTACATTACGCAAATAAAAGTGACATGGTCTTGTTGTTTTATTCTACCCGTGTAAAAAATTTCGTCAAAATTCGCTTGAGTTCAGGCGTCTTTGAGTCACAAACATACTCACTCGCACACATCCAAACTTTCGTATTTTTTTATTTTCGTATCATTTCGGATTTATAAATTAAATAAATAATAAATAATGTTTGAGTTTTGTACAAGGAGGAGTCTACTCAAGGAAATTGAGAATAGGAGAGGGAGAATGATCGGCCACTTGATACGACACGATGACCTATTAAAAAATATAATTGAATGAAAGGTAAATGAAAGAAGAGGTCCAGGGAGACCGAGAAAGAGTTATGTAAGCCAACTTAAAGAGAAGGCAGGCGTCGTGTCGTATCAAGACCTTAAACGTAAAGCCGAGAACAGAGAAGTGTGGCGTATACTCCACCGACAAGAGCGCGTCTCTTAAATAAGAAGAAGAGTTTTGTACATACACCCACATACATGTATAAACAATATTATTTATTTTAAAATTTGAGGTGAAAAACTATAAGGTCCAAATTCTAATACGGATTCTGGATGGTCATAAAACAGTTTCAATAAAAGCTTATACAAAAACTGTAAATTTTTAAATTCATTTTTATATCCTATTGGAGTTATAATATTAATAAGTTACCTATTATCTAATAAATTCATTCTATTTAAACTTTAAACTAACGGCCAATTAATACATTAG
Source organism: Ephestia elutella (assembly GCA_018467065.1). Taxonomy (NCBI): domain Eukaryota; kingdom Metazoa; phylum Arthropoda; class Insecta; order Lepidoptera; family Pyralidae; genus Ephestia; species Ephestia elutella. The sequence goes on along the minus strand of CM031580.1, from coordinate 19,774,785 downwards.
AAAAACAACCGACTCTATTCAAAGGAAGGGATAAAAGGGAATTAATAATTTATCACTACTTCTGTTATTCAGGATTAAGTGAAACACTCAATCTGAAATGTTTCACTGGACGCCTAGCGATTCTACGAAATATTTTATTAAGCTATTGAGCTTTATTGCTATTGAGACGCTTTTCATAATTACACAAATTTTCTTGTAATTCATAGCCAAATAAAACATTCATACAATCATTACAAGGAAACAATTAGTTAAATTCTGACTTCTTTGCTTTCATGGCTATGTTGCTCAATCGACTTTGATGAAATTTGGCAAGAACATAGTTGAAGACCCGATGCCAAATATAGGCAATTCTGAAAAATCAATTCTAAACAGGCTGAATTTTTGGGGAGCAAGAGAGACCTCATCTCTGTCCTCGGGCAAGATTGTAGTCAAGAGCAAACCCATCTTTAATAAAAAACACATAACATACATTTAGCTCAAGGTCACAGGGCGGGAGCTTCATAGAAACGGCGCGTCAAATATACCTACTACTACTACAAATAAAACTGTACATCCGTGAACACGTCAATGTGTGCGTTAAACAACTAGGGTCGCCACCGCAAAATTATTGTTTTTAAAGACGCCGCGACAATGTTGTATGTTGAAAGTGACAACTCTGTTCGTTCCATTATGTCTCCATGCTGTTTGATATCAGCGTCTTACTGAATAATAACTTTACTCAACATTTATTCAGAAAGGCAGATTAGGATGATAAGCTGACGACAAAGACACGAAAATAAAATTCAATTTTCATATGTTGCTCCCATTTACCCACAAAATGGCATATAACGAAAAAATGAATATCTAATGATTTGAATATTTTTAATTACTTTGCTTACCTACCTGTATTCATCCTTCGGTTTATAAAAACGTCCTTCTTAGTTTATACTAGATAAACAAAGGTTAACTGCGCAGTACCTTACCATAATAATTTCATTGAAACGACGTTTCTTTCTATCTATAAAAGCGAAACGTAAAAGTAGCTTGAGATACGCTTCGCAGTCGCAGCTGCTAACCCCGTTTAATAGTGTCCCTCGACTCAAACGGGCGGGGTAGAAGTGCGGGGTACGCCATATTGCGGGAGAGGCAGGGAGCTTCCGTTCTGTACGTAGTACTTATATTAATTCTGTGTCAAGGTGACAGCTATTATTAGTATAAGAAATAGGTTTAGACAGTCTAATTTTGTATTAACAGATAATGATACATCATGTCTTTATCCCTTACGGGGTAGACAGAGACAAAAGTCATGAGACTCGAAGGCCACGCTTAGCTGAATAGTCGGCTTATTGGTGGAATAGAGATTCAGATATAGTGACAGGTTGCTAGCGCATCGCCTATGACAAGAATCTCCAGTCATTCCCTTAATTGACTTTTACAATCTGCGCGGAAAGAGAAGCAGCTGGCACTTTTGTTTACTCCTAGACCAGCGTGGAAGAAAACAGAAAACAATTGTCTTAACAATTTGCGCAATATTTTCAATCGAATGGTTTCCACATAAAGTTATTAGGTATAAATAAAAGTAAGTATCAGAAGGGCGACCGTAACGAAATCTCAAAATATTGCGTCTATGCTATTTACATTCGACTATCTAGTAGTTCCGAAATTTCTACGGGAGTCCTATATCTATTATTAAGGATATGTTCGCTGGCAACACTAAGATGGTACTATTATGGATTGATAGGCTTGCAACACTTCGGTGACGTGACAGAGCGACAATGACAGCTGGGGTTCTTGACGTTAGATTTGGAGCGAGAAGAGAAGATGCAAGGGATGTATTATTTTTTTGGTGAAAAATACTAATGTGCTTGATAAATATTAAAGTTGTAATTGTTTTCTCGCATTTTCCTGAAGTATCTAATACTATGTAATAATAAATTTATTAAAAATCAGCGATATGGTATGTCAGGTTTGTATACCACATAGAATTTAGTTGCACCTATTATCATTTTAATTTGATTAAAACTAACGTGAGAAATAGTCATAATGATTTTGATACGGATACTCACGCGTCTTGTTAGCCGGATCTGCCGACTAGTTTCGACTTCATACGGAAGTCATTTTCAAGGCGAGTAAGGACCGTCTTTCCGACGTGACGTGACGTGATTATTATCATTTTCTCTACGCTCAATATTTTGTAATAAGACCCTCAAAGGGAACTACGTTTCAAAAGAAAACCTATTCTGGAGCGATGGCAAATCCTCTCTCAAGAGTTGTTTGTGAGGTCGCACTTTACATTTGTCTCTCTACTTATCAATATCAATATCTGTCTACTTATACGAAAATTTGCCACATTTGTGGTCATACCTTTTGGTTGGACCCACGCGGACTGTTTTGGTAGTCGATAAGTAATTCAAGTTAAAAGACATAAATGGCAATGGACTGGACATATGCTGAGAAAGAAAACTGAGAAATGGTCTAAATTAATAACAGAGTGGTACCCAAGAGGTTGTAAAAGGAGTAAAGGACGATAGAACACTCGCTGAGGATGATCGCACTCGGGAAGATGACTTGAACGATATGGACCAGCAGAGTCCATCATGGCTAAGGGTGGCAAGAGACAGAGATTTATGGAAGTCTTAAGAGGAAGTCTATGTCGAAAGACAAGCTAGTAGAAATAATGATGAAGTGCAAACACAATCTGTACTTACTTGTAGTAAAATAGCAATAAAGGCTTATTTTTTTAATATATAAATAATTCAACATAATCACCTCTCGTTTCACAAAGTATTTTTTTATTTTCGTATCATTTCGGATTTATAAATTAAATAAATAATAAATAATGTTTGAGTTTTATACAAGAAGGAGTCTACTCAAGGAAATTGAGAATAGGAGAGGGAGAATGATCGGCCACTTGATACGACACGATGACCTATTTAAAAATATAATTGAATGAAAGGTAAATGGAAGAAGAGGTCCAGGGAGACCGAGAAAGAGTTATGTAAGCCAACTTAAAGAGAAGGCAGGCGTCGTGTCGTATCAAGACCTTAAACGTAAAGCCGAGAACAGAGAAGTGTGGCGTATACTCCACCGACAAGAGCGCGTCTCTTAAATAAGAAGAAGAGTTTTGTACATACACCCACATACATGTATAAACAATATTATTTATTTTAAAATTTGAGGTGAAAAACTATAAGGTCCAAATTCTAATACGGTAAAAGTGGTAAGCAATGCGTGGGCATTCTCCACAAACCCGCCTACAGTTTTATAAAGGAATTAGAATCTATTTCAGATTCTATTTGTCTCATTAGAACGCTCCTAAGGTACTTGTCTCACCGCCGCCGCCCGCCGCCGACGCAATGATGTAAGACTATTTATTACATATCTTGAAGCGTTGTTGGTGGCCGAGTACGCCTGTGGCTGCAAAAGTTCCAGTATTTTTGAAAGTGTGACATACCGCCGAAAACGAATAGACTATTATGTCGCACTCGTCTTACTATGTCACTAAAAACATAAAAGCCGTATTTTTGAAATCACTCGTCTAGCAATGTTGCCAGTGATATGAAAACAATGCGAGAAATAATTTCTGCTTCATTCTACGAAACGAAAACCGAATCGGTAATGAATCGTAAATAAAATGTTCGTAAATTTTCAATTAAAGAGAACGTAAGCGGCAAACGGAACGAAAATGAAAATTTTAATAGACTTCATCTACGTTCGACTACCAAATCATACGAAAACGAGTGGTCTATACTACTCGTTGCGAATTATTCGACATAGACAATTCAGAAATACGGAATAATGGATATCGAATGAAAAATCATTCGGCTCACTCTTTTTTGGTGAGTCACACTTTCAAAAATAGGGCCCCAGGTTCGAATCCTGCCGGTGCTACATTAGTTTGTATATCAATCTGACACATGTACCTATGTTAGTATTCATAGCCCACCACTTGCTTCCGGTGAAAGAAAACATGTGAGGAAACCTGCACTTTGGTTGATGATTATCAGCTAGTGTGTAAAATGGAGAAGGCAATAGCAAACCACTTCATTTAAATTACCAAGAGAGTCATTGTGTGTGTTTCATTCCATACAATGACCACGATCCTCAGTCATGAGGAAATACGGCTAAAAAGAGAGAGATCATATTGAGGCTATACTATTTTCTCACTCAATGACCGGACTTAGGTCTCATAAATCCATTACTAGATAATGATTGGTGATAGCTCTCTCCATTAATTTGTGTGGCGCAAAACGGTTTGCCTACTTACTACTTATAAAAAATGTGTCACAACGACAAGAGTAGTCAAAGATAATACTCTCTGAGCTAAATTGCTAGTCCTTTACATATTGGCAAACATATCGCAAATGCGTATTCGCTTCTCGCTAACCCATTTTTAGTTTCTTGCTGAGCTACTCTCTGATCATTGGCAGTGTAATAGGGTTAATTTCCTTCGTTGCTTGCTTAAAAATACACTTTTAGTACTACCTATCCGAAAACACCAATTCTAGTAGCAGACAGTCTAGACCACTTGGGAGATAAAGGCCATTTTAGGTAGAGTACAAAAAATACTGTACAGTTGGCTTTGTTTGTTCCCAACAGAAAATCTCTTAATAATGCAACAGCGCGAACATCCCAGTCAAAGTTTAATCTTGAATAAGCTCTCAGATAGTGAAAAAGCCCGGAGGAAAAGCGTCGGATTGAATAAGATAAATGGTCCGAAAGCACATTTAAATATGTAAGGGAGAAACGTGGAGATGTTAAGCTGTGAATCGGTATGGGATAATATTTATTCGAGTTGGAAAATCCAACCCTACTAATATTTCAAAAGTGAGTTTATTTTTCTTTGACGTCAAAACGGAGCAATATATTAATGTGTTTTTTTTTGTGGAGATTGTAGGTCAAAGTCAATTGTTTTTATTTAAATAGGCTTAAAAATAGCACTTAAATCATTATATTCTTGTTTTTTAGTTAGTTGACGTCATAAAATTACTTAAAGCTAAGGTTACCACCGCCGCCAAAGCGCAAGTGGAGAAGAGGCGGCGCAACAAACTCCACTGCTGCATTTTCTCCAAAGACGTCACTTTACAACATAGTCTTACAATTAAATGACTATCTATGTAGACGTAGAAGGGTTGGAGAGTGACATAGAGTATTTTTTGACATGCTAATAAGATGAAGATTAAATAATCCAAATTTTAGTTATATTAAAAAATATATTCACCTGTATAGGACACCAGCACACAGCAAACACGACGACGACGACCACCACCATCCTGGTGACCTTCTTCCTCCCCCTCCTGCTCTCCGCCGACACCCTCCCCCCCGGCGCGCTCTTCCACAGCCTCGTCAGCATACACATGTACAGCACACTGATCAACGCCAGCGGAATCACATACGACGACAGGAAGAATGACATCTGGAAGCCCAACTTGCTATAACCCTGCTCCTCTAGAAACACACACGACGAATGATTCCTATGATAATACGCATACTCCCGCTCCCCATGGCAAATCCCAACAGGAATTGCCGTTGTTAGAATCACCACCCATATGCAACCTATTGCTAGTAACGCATTCTTCTCAGTTCTTATTGACATTGATGCTATTGGATGCACTACAGCCATGAATCTATCTAAAGACATTAGCACTAAGGTATACACTGAAGCGTGGGCTGTTACTACTATGAAATATTGTACGACTTTGCACCACCAGTCTCCAAACGGCCATCTTGGCATTACGTAGTCTGTGGCTGTGAATGGCACGCAGAATATGACGAAGAGTAAATCAGCAACTGCTAGGTTTATTATTAGTAAGTTGGTAGTAGATCTCATGCCAGGGTTGGCAGCTACTACTAGGACTACCAACGCATTGCCAACTAAGCCTACTATCCCGATGAATCCGAAGAAGATTGGCACAACCCTTGATACGACTTTCTCGAGTAATTCCCCATTTTCGTATTCACTGCTGTAGTTACAGCCTCCGAGACTTGCTTCTTCACTGGTGAGGTTGAGACATATGTTGTAGAAATCGTCTTCGGAGGAATCCATGTTGGTTTTGTTATTTCATTGCTCTACCTGAAACAATAGAGAAGGAAAATGAGTTCAAATTGCTAACTGCCTGAAATAGTAATACACTGAAATTCTTAGGAAAAATTTTAGTTTCTTATTTACTTAATTTCAATGATTCCGGTGTCATAAGTGTACCTTATTAAATCATTAAAATTGTAATTTATTATTTTTAACCTAAGCTACATCATATCTTCTCCATTTCAATATTTTTGTAATCATTCATACGGAGGCAATTTATTTTTACCAAAGACCGTCGCTATACTTTATCATTAATATTTGAGTAACGTCATTTTTATGCTGCACAGTTTCTCAGCTCAAATTTGGGTTTAATGACTACACCGCAAACGTGCGAGCGATAAGAAAAGATGTTTACATATTCATGGCTACATAAATCAGAGTGCTGAAGAAACTACACAAAACATTTAGAGTATAGAAAATAAGTTCGCGGGTTGATGTCATGTCACGCACGTCGCTTGAAACTTAAATGGTGTAAAAAAATATTTTTTTCTCTTTATATACACTCGCAGTAGTAGTAGTCTGTGTTAATGAAAATATTGTGAAAAGGAACAAAAGTGTGTAACAGAAAGCCGGGAAAATTTGACCAATATGAGCGTGTAAATAAATGCAAAAAAGCAGCGACTCGCCCATATCTTGTGCACATCAAGTTAGTGACCGAGTCAGTCTGAAAATTCACCTCTCATCTAGTCTACAGTCTGTCTACAGTTTAGTAAAGTCTACGCTTCACACGGCGAAGAATCACCTAACAGATACTAAAACTACGTCGTTTACTTAGTAAAATGTAGGTCATCATTATCAGCAGGAAGTCCACTATTGGACACAGGCTTCACCCAAATTTTGAATCCCTCCTGCTTAACAAATAGACGCCATAGAACACATAAACCGATAAAATCGGCTTGCGTCTTTTTTTCTTCTTCTACGGTGAAGCTTTACCTCTGTACTGTTCTATATCTCGCCTCAATTCGTCGCAAATTGCGTTTTTATTGCACCAATTTCCTTTGACCGTCATTGCATAATGTATGATTTGCATTGTCTTTGATGCCGCCATTCGCCTGGCAAGATTGGAGTGCTTTCAACAAGATTGAGTGGTGGGGGGTGGATGTAAAACTGTTTTACACACTTGCTGGGTAATTTGTGTAGCTATGGCAGAGTAATTCAATTTAGGTATACGTAAAACAGAGTAAGAGTAAATCAGAGTATGTCCGTACAGGAGATACTTAAATAGGTATGAGGCTTCACAAATTTTTTTTTGGCTGTGTTTGTATGCGGTTTACGCGAAATCTACTGAATTAAATTTATTGCGATTTTCACAGTTGCATTAAATAAATAAATCGTTTATTTTTTCTCCAAATTAATCTAATTTAAAATATTTTTGTTGTTAGCTAACTAAAAAAGTACCGCTGAAATTGCTGTCTAACTTAAAATCTGGCGCTGGTTGTATCTTGACCCGCAATAGATACAGAACAATAGTACAGAATAGATTTATTGTAAGCACACACACAAATATAGGTACACTTAGTAACATAGGTACAATAAAGAAATAAATACATATAAATGTCAACACTTCAAGAACTTCCAAATTGGATTCTAATTTTCAAACATGATTCGTCGATTTACGTAGTTACTTATAAAAGTTTCTTTATTAACTTTAACTTATTGACTTTTTTCAAGTAATCTTGAATATAAAAAGTTTAACTAATATCTATCCTAACTCTTAAACAACAAATGATAAAACTTTAGCTAGACGATTGCTTTTATGTAAGGTCTCTCTACAAGAATCTCTCTATAATTGAACGAGATTAGTTTGCGAAAGAGTCAGTTATCCTGCTAATATCATTATTGTGTACGAGAATGTGCAAATGATTGATACAAGCAAAATCTACTGGTTCAGTAGAAACTCTTCGATAAAACATAATTGACAAATATTCTGATGCATTTGCCACATCAATATTTAATATCATTTCAACATAATTACCTATTTAAAATAATTCCATTACTGACTGAGTGACTGACAGACAACGCACAGCCAAAAGTACTAACTACATCTGAGATGCACAAAAATCCAAATCCAAAATAAACTACTGGGCGTACTAAGCTGAAAGGGCATTTTGCATATAGCAGGCTATACCATGAGCAGTTCCCCAAAAAATCAGAAATAATATCAAAAACTGATTAAAACCATCATATATTTGTTTTTTCGAGATCTTGTTATGGTACAAAAATACATTTAATATCGCTTAATATCGTATAATGGCGATACTGACATGGCGCCCATACGTATGTTCAGAAATTATGATACAGAAAATCAGATACAATGCTCGATATTTTCATTATATTTTAGAAAATTAATTAAAGTAAATGTTCCAAACACATGTTACATGCAATATCACAAAAATATATGTGTATTTCACATAAATAGATGAATAATAAATAAAATAAACAATTCTTTCCCGCGGGCACGTATGTAATAAAAGTACATTTTTGAACGTACCGGAAATCGGAACTGTCAAATGAAGCGCGTCAACGTCAAATCATAATGGGTGTCGGCCATTTTGGCGGAACTCGCCTAACCTTCATTACGATATTGTTGACTAAATGTACCATAGAAAGGCTACGAATTTATCGGATTTACTTATAAGGCATTGCTACTGACATAAAAATGAAAAATTCAGATAGGTGCTCATGATATTGCCGGCTCCCCATACATTTGTGCAACAACCCCTTTGGCATGTAGGTTCCTTAGGGAGTGTAGGGTAACACCAAGAGAGGATTTCCCGAAATTTCCACGGGAACAAAGCCTCGGGCCCATATGTGTGTAAAACCAAACATTATTTGCATATAAGATCGAATCAGATATACACACAAATCTGTTAAGGTTTTTGTATATCTTTTGTTAATTAGAAATTGTTTGTAAACTTATGAATAAATGAATAAACGAAATGAAATATACATGAAAGTCTGTGGTTTCCTTTCGTCTTGCGGTTAATTTCCTGATGTACGTTAACATCGTCAATAACTTCCGAAGCCGAACCTAACTTAGAGTGATATTGCCTCTTGCCTGCAACTTAGACGAGTTACTTAATAAAATTAACTTGTGGTCCAGTGACCCATTCGATTGAAACAAACAGAGGAATTTAGATATTACCTTTCGACGTTTAATACCACAAACGGAGAATATCAACTCTATTGCCTCGAAACTTTGGTCACGTGAGAAATTTTGGGATAAATTCCCGAATCGACACGACATTGGAACCTTCAAAAAACAAGTCTACGTCTTCTTGAAAGGCCTGTAATACTCCTGTCCATGGGCAGCGGTGATCACTTGCCATCGGGTGACCCGCTTGTTCGTTCGCGTCGCTTGCAAGTTATACCAAAATTTTACCGTATATATGTTATGTATATATGTAATGGTAATATTATTATGCGAAAAATTATGCTAACATGCAAAAGTATGTTATGCTAAAAAAATTATGCGAAAAGAAGGGATAAAAACGTATCCTATTTACAATTTGAATGAAATTCGAATAAATTGCGTAAATACATTCACCACTACTACATTTCGACTAGTATACCACATAAAGAAGTTAAAAGAGTACTAGGTACTAATCCAAATCCTAACTAATATTATAAATGCTAAAGTGATTTTGTTTGTTTGTGACCTCTTCACGCTTCATCTACTGAACCAATCTTCCTGAAATTTCGCGTACACATAGTAAGAAGTACTAAGATGGACATAGGGTACCTTTCATCCCGGAAAAAAGAACTGGGAAATACACGCAGGCAAAGCCGCGGGCAAAAGCTAGTACTTTATATTCGAATCTAAATAATAATGATTAATCTACATATCAGCACCAGCATTACAGATGGACTTCTTTTGCTATTGTTTATTCGTACATCAATCACGAAACTATTTTGAGAATTCCCTTTTAAATTGTTTGTTTATATGTATGTATATGTACTGTTTGAAATTGCTATTGACAGATCAGCTTTATTGCCTCTGCATTAAGAAACAAAATTAAGGAAATAATGTAGGGAGTTTTAGACGTAGGCGGATGGTATCCTAACTAATATTATAAATGCGAAAGTGAGTTTGTTTGTTTATTTGTTTGTTTGTTACCTCTTCACGCTTCATCTACTGAACCAATCTTCCTGAAATTTTGCATACACATAGTTAGAAGTACGGAGAAGGATATAGATAGGTACCTTTCATGCCGGGAAACAACACTATTCCCGTGGGAATTCCCGTTCACGCGAGCGAAGCCGCGAGCAAAAGCTAGTAAACTATAATACCTAACCCCTTTGTTTGAATGTGGTAAATTGACGTCATCAAGTACGTATACCATGTTGAAATTATAGCATTTCATTTCAGTAAATTTTTTAACGTGAAGACAAGTGAAGTAGGTCGCGGGATGCGCATGGATGCGGGCAGCGCATGACCGGTCGTTGTGGAAATCCTTGGGGGAGGCCTTTGTCCAGCAGTGGACGTCTTTCGGCTGAGAGAGAGAGAGAGAGAGAAGTAAAAATACGTTAAGAATTCTTGAGATAATATTAAAAAAGCAATTTATTTATAACGTTTTAATATTTTTTTGGTTGGTTGGCGTAGACAGAAGGAGGCCTATACCCAGCAGTGGGTCACGGAAGGCTGTGGATGATGATGATGATGATGAATATTTTTTTATTGAAAAATTATGTAAGAAATAACTTTGTACTTGGGGACTTTATAACAAAAATGACTACCGTTAATAAAAAAAATCATAACACCTCTGCATTTTTAAAAGAAATTGAGAGAAAACATTTCTGAAGAATTTCGTAGAAATTTATTAACGCTCAAGTGTCTAATATCTGAATTACGAAATACCTCAGCTGTGAAAATATTAGAGTATAATAAATATTAAGCGACTAGTGTTGTGATTCCAAGAACGAAGACTAAAAAAAATATAAGTAAGTATAGATTTGTGAAATATACCTATAATAAAAGTTTATTAGAACGGTACTGAATTATAAAATACACACCAACTTCAGCATAATACAGCGTGGCAACGCCGCCAGTATCATGAGAACTTTTGAGCCAGGTACGATGCGGGGTGGCCTATTAGACTAAATATTTTTGACGAAGCATGTTGCGGATATTTTTCTGTAGACTTTGTGACGAAGCATGTTGCGAATATTTTTCTGTAGTCTTTTTGACGAAGCTTGTTGCGGATATTTTTCTGTGGACATTTTGACGAAGCATGTTGCGGATACTTTTTTTTTTAATATATACTAGCTGTCGCCCGCGGCTTCGCCCGCGTGAGTTTAGCTTAGATGAAAAGTATTTTTGTGTTCCAAACAGTTTCAGATGTTTCGGATCTTCGATTTTTATACGTCTACAGAAAATGCTCATCAGATTAATCAAGATTTGCTAAAGCGCCATCTCATTTGCGTATGTTATAGTGTAGCTGGTCTCTTGGAGTTATTCATCAGATATTCCAGATCTTCAATTTTTATACGTCAGCAGAAAATGCTCATCAGGTTGAACGATTTTTGTTAAGGCGCCATTTCCATATATGTTATAGTGTAGCTGGTCTCTTGCAGTTCCTCATCAGATGTTCCAGATCTTCAATTTTTATACGTCAGCAGAAAATGCTCATCAGGTTGAACGACTTTTGTTAAGGCACCATTTCCATATTTCTTATGGTTTAGCTGTTCTGTTATGGTTCTTCATCAGGTGTTCCAGTTTTCAAAATGAATTATAGCCTATATGTTGCCCAGGCTTAATAGCTATACAACAAAAAAAGTTTCATTCAAATCCGTCCAGTAGTTTTTGCGTGAAACGCGTACATACATACAGACAGACAGACAGACAGACAGACAGACCGACAGACAGACAGACAAGAAATTCCAAAAAAATTTTTTGCTTTCTATTGTTCTTTTTAGGTGTCCCTCTATCCAATTTAGTCAAAAATACTAAATGTACAGACAAAATATTTTTACTGTTTTATTATATGTATAGATATATTTCTCAAATCTATGCAATTTTCTTGTAGTTGCTTCTAGTTGTTCTTCTAGTTGCTTACAAGACCTACAACTTCAGTAAACTAAAATTAATTTTACATGTGTGTATGTGCATGTATCGAAAACTACTTTTCATTCGGGAGCGATGACCGTGAGTATTTTGGGATAGGTCCACTTTTTATATAAAACTACTACTACTACTTTTTAAATATAGTATCGTTGAGTTAGCATCCCATAACACAAGTCTCGAACTTACTTTGGGGCTAACTCAATCTGTGTGATTTGTCCGTATATATTTATATTTTTAAATTATTTTTTGTTGATGAAATCCTTTCTGGGATAAGTCCGTCATTGTACAACTCTCTTGTGATTTCACTACCTTTTGTATTAATTTATCATATGTGTATGTGAAATAAAGAGTTTATAAAGAAACAAAAAAACTTTTATAGTCTGTTCACATATAACGCAAAAACTACTGAATGAAATTTGATGCGAATTGTACAGTTTTAGGACCACAAGATTATAACCTAAATTCCATGCATTCAAAGTTGCGAGCAAAAGGTAGTATTACAATTGCTTGAAAGTCTTTACTTACTTATCCCCGCGGGTGGCAGGCATTTAAATAGGTACTTATGTACCTAATTTATTCTCAAAGGGAAAGGAAATTTTCCTACGGCATTGATTTCGATTGGGTTTCCTTTTGAATCTGTGGCTTTTGTATTGTTTTCGGTGGCGGGTTATTTTTTCTATGGAAATAAGTATCTACAAATATTGTTATTATTAGACATTTCAATAGAAGTTGTTTATGTTTTCAGTAAACAAACAAATTGCTGGGTAAATTCCAAAATATGCCTTATATCATTCTCACCACAGATCTACATTTGAATAGAGACTAGAAATGCATAACGTGCATGTTTTTTGGAATAATTTATGATCATTCTTTTGGCTAACTTTTAGGTATTGCATTAGGTATAAGCACAGTAAAAAGAAAGTTATTAGACCCGAAAAATATATTTGTCATGTCCATTAAACAGCACTAGGCAGTTTTTTTTATCTATGTTCTTTTTTAATGCTTTTGTTTTTATAAACATGTTAGTCTTATACTAGGTAACCAAACCTGTAGTAGCACATGGAGACAGTTACTATTGCGCAGCCGCTGCCAGATAATAATTTTTAAACGCTGCGTCCGAAAATGGATGAGCCAGCAAACATTGTATACCGCCTACATCCCACTTATTCACATTTAAGCTGTTCATCAGTAACTGTCTTTCGTGTTGATTGCGTTCACACTCCACCAGCAAATGGTGCACATCCTCTACTGTCCCGCAAGTGCTACAGTTAGGCCACTAGGCAGTTACGTTTCTACCTCTATAATATAAAAGAACGAACGCGGTATCTATTTATATGTTTGTCTATGGCTCACCCACGTTGTGAGTTATGGTCTATCGATGTATGGATAGTTAGCATAAATATAATGATTCAGTTGTTTGTCCGTCTGTACGTTGGAAATAGATGCAGTGAGTTGTGGGAATGGATTGAAAAACCTTGCTTTGAGGAGTATTTTCGACCGCCATTATTTATGGTTATTTATGACGAGATTAACTTTTATTAAGATATTTTGAAATTAAATTGCTATCGCAAAAAATGCTTATACCTATATAATGTTTTTGTAAGTATCTTTTATAAAATATAGTATCGTTGAGCTACTAACTAACTTTTACGGGCTAGGTCAATCAATGTGCTTTATATTTTTTTTTTTTTTTTATAATCGAAGCCTACTTGCAGTTGGTCGCTACGTCGACCTTTACTGCTTCACCGGAGGAAATATGGCGACAGCCTCGAGGGCCATACAGCCGAAACAGTAACAGCACAAAGGGCTCCCAGGTGGGAACGAACCTCGGCTTTGGGCGTTACTCACAAAGCGGCAGAGCGGTATATTGCTCAATTTGCCTGAAGAGCCTGAGGGGAAAAACGTCCAGGTGCCGCCGGGCGGTACCGTGTGAACGTTGAAGCAGTCCTACTACTTCGCACTCGATTCCGGCGAGTGCGGTGACTGTTTGAATTACCCTGAGCCCTACTATTACCTCTAGAGTGATCGGTGTGCTTTATAAAAATATAACATTACATAACATAATGTCAAATTTCGACTCGGTAGGATAAGCAGGTGCAGGGAAGCGATGGTGGCCGAGTGGTAGGGCGCCCGTTGCGGATGCTAAAGTCCCAGGTTCGAATCCTGCCCGGGCCAACATGAGTCTGACTCATGTAACTATGTTAGTTTTCATCGACCTCCACTTGCTTCCGGTGAAGAAAACATGGTGAGGAAACCTGCACTCTGGTTGATGATTATCAGCTAGTGTGTGAAATGGAGAAGGCAATGGCAAACCACTCCATTAAAATTGTCAAGAGAGTCATTGTATATGTTTCACTAGCTTTTGCCCGCGGCTTCGCCCGCGTGAATTTCCCACGGGAACAGTGCTTTTTCCCGGGATAAAAAGTAGCCTATGTGCTATTCCAGGTCATTATCTACCTCTGTACCAAATTTCATCGAAATCCGTCCAGTAGATTTTGCGTGATTGAGTAACAAACATCCTCACAAACTCACAAACTCACATCCAAACATTCGCATTTATAATATTAGTATGGATTCCATATAATGACCACGACCCTCAGTCATGAGGATATACGACTAAAGAGAGAGAGAGAGAGAGAATAAGCAGGAGTGGCTTTTTATCTGCTTGCAAAGATTTTACCTAAAAAACACTCATACGATTTAAGATTCTTCTAAAAAAATCGTTAAAGGTTATTGAAAACAAGTCGATATCGCAAAAATAGGCAAAAATTCAATGTTTTTCGATTCCACCGATCAACGAAGAGAAATTTGGGTCAACTGTCAACAACAAGGCGTTACCTGTGCTGACGAGAATTATAACACTGAATGTTTGCGACAAATACCTAGGTACCTACATAATAAAAATATTTAAATTATACAAATATATTATACCTATTGCACAAAACTAAATTATGAAAAAAATACCGCCAACTTGAGAATCTTCTCTCTCTTTTTGAAGTCATTTGAAAAGTAGCTTTTACCCTCGGCTTTGCCCAATAAAATTTCAGTTATAATCCATTTCGCAAATTTTTTACAATTCCTTTGCTCACTTACGCTGTTATGTTAGTACATTTATATGTACCTTGGACATTTGTATGTATGTGTTTAGAACCTCTCTGCAAAAGTTTAGTTTAACCTCCAATTTTATTTAAGTATACTAGCTTAGTATACTTAAATAAAAAATTGGATTGGCCTAACTTAGGCATATAATACAATAATCATAAAAAGACAAAAATCTCACACACAAAAAATCTGAAAAATATATAAGTACCGATATACATTTATACATTTGCATTATTATGCCACAGCCTAACATAAACTTGATACTTTCTTCTCACAATGATAAATTAAAGAAAAAATAATGAATTAGGTACTAAATAAATATTTGATTTCAATTCTAAGCTACACCAAATTTTTTATTTCAAGGTTTTCATCAAGTAATTTCCCATTTAAATACTCATTTTTCATTGCAAAGCCGTCCGTTGTTCTTGGAGACCGATTTTGGAGATTCAAAGATGGTTTTCATTCGAAAAATATTCTCATGTGACTTCATTTCCAAAATACTACGATATAGTTTGCCATTGGTGAAATTAAATATTGATTAGTAGACAGCAGTTTTGATTTTAATTATTATGTTAATTCTATTTAATTTATCAACGATTGTGTTTTATATTAGCTTACAGTTGATACAAAAACAATAAATTAAATAAAGATTTATTTCATTTTAGTTGGAATATAGAGGAATATAGTTGGAATATTTATAACTTTTGTGTATGTAATACATTGATATTTAGCCCATGCTGAAATAAAAGACAAAACGAAAAAAACAGAATTTTGGATGAAAAAATATTTCTTCGTATTTGTATGAATCTTGATTTTTCGTTTTTTTTTATTAATTTTGTTTTTAAAACCTTATATAGAAAAAAAATCTTTATCCAGCCAAGTAAAAAAATAAAATAAAATGCCGTGTGCAATTTCATGAATATGAAATTTTAAAATCGAGCCCCTTTCTTTCATTATCTAAGTGGTGTGCCATTCCCAATTACTCACCCGGGAAAACCTTCATAATACCGGAAAAAGTATAAAAGTACAGTTTTATTACTCAAGAGATCACTGAATAATGTACATGTTTCCTGTTCATCTTATTCTCCTTGACGTCAAACAAAAGATTTCTTTGAAGCTGTTCCCTGGAATCTTTCTAATGTAATCTGAAAGTTTGTGTTTGTTAGTCACTCACGTTTGAATTGAAGCTGAAAGACAGACATAGACATGGTATGATGATCATCAGATATTTCAACTCACTATGTATATAAAAGCACTATATTAATTTAATTGTAATTCATATGTTGTAAAGTTATTTAATTGTAAGACATATGTTGTAAAGTGACGTCTTTGGAGAAAATGCAGCAGTGGAGTTTGTTGCGCTGCCTCTTTAGTCGGGGCTGTGAATTTTCAGTTGTATGGAGGTGGTCACATTAAATCCTACGATGGTGATTTTTATAAACTACATAGATTATGATATTATAACTGCAAATTTAAGTGTAAAAAAAAAATCACCACCGCCGTTTTTTTTTAAACGCTATTATAAGACTCATATTGTTATAACTCTCAAACAAAAAATCCTACCAGGGTGATTTTTTGTTACATGTTTCCTTACGAATAATAAAAGCTTGATTTAAAAAATCACCAATAAATAACAATCCGAAATGGATTTTTAATGAGTTGTAATTTTTATACTTTAAAAACATCCTGTACAAAAACAAAAAATCCAGCAATGGTGACTTTTATATATTATTCGTATACGATTGTAATAAACCATATCCTCAATTTTTATAAGGGTGAATACAACAGTTTTTTTTTTTATTAACTTTTTTTTTTAATTCTACAGTCGAGAAAATTGTATATTCGTACGTAATGTGAATTATTCAATCTTAATTTTAAAAAACGATTCATGTTTATGAACCCGATTTCCTGTAATTAAATAAAAACCATATTGACATTTATAACGTTAA
Source organism: Ephestia elutella (assembly GCA_018467065.1). NCBI lineage: Eukaryota > Metazoa > Arthropoda > Insecta > Lepidoptera > Pyralidae > Ephestia > Ephestia elutella. The sequence goes on along the minus strand of CM031580.1, from coordinate 19,757,606 downwards.
AAATACATTTTATGACTAGAAAGCCTTATTATAAACCGGCCAACTTTTATTTACAGGTAAATGAAGTCTTATTAATTAATTGTGAACAGTAATCTCTATTGTAAACTTTTTTGTTTACGAGCAATTCAGTATAGTTTATTTACCCCTCCCATTTCATATCGGATCATCAAAATTCTTTTTTTTATATAAGGATGTCTAAAAACATCAAAATAATGTTAAGTATAAGAATCATGGTTGTAGGAATTTGTCGGTAAAAAAAATTTAAATGCCCCGCCTACTTCTCCACTTGCGCTTCGGAGGCGGTGGTAACCTTATCTTTAAGTAATTTTATGACGTCAACTAACTAAAAAATAAGAATATGACGATTTAAAAATACTATTTTTAAGCCTATTTAAATAAAAACAGTTGACTTTGATTGAATGCATTGCCGAGTGCGTTGTTTCAACCCATGTAGTTAGAGCTAGAAAGAAGATATATAAAAATACCAGCTGTGTCTCCGGGCTCCGCTTCCATGGGATATTTCTAATTTTACTTTACCCGTAAATCAAATTTTATGAATGGTCTGGTAATTTTTGTCTTCGACAGGCACTTTATATTTATGTCACATTTTGCAGAATTAATTCACATCAATTCTTGAAGTGTGCCCAAAGGCTCAATTCATGTAATCGTGTGGTGGTGGTATCATTTTTTATCGACCTATATAGTATACTCAAATACATATTTAGATAGAGATTGACGAATTAAAGTTAGTTTTATGAAAAAAAAACCGGCCAAGTGCGAGTCAAACTCACCCACCGAGGGTTCCGTACACGCGAAGCATTTCACATTATAGCTCTAACTAAAAGACCAACTAGTTTCAAAAACAAATTTAACTTTGCAGTTCGATCCTTAAGATCCATACTGAATCCAGCGCAATAATAAGTTTGAAACTTATTTTATTGTACCTAATGAAGGTACAATAAAATAATAATAATTTTGGACTACTCTGATGTTGCTTACTCAAATATCACCGAGGAGCAATATAACAAATTAGAGCGTCTTCAGAATCAGGGTATTAGTTTTATTTTCGGACTTCGTAAGTTCGACCATGTTTCCGAATTCCGTCGTCAGCTGGACTGGCTGCCCATTCGCCTCCGCCACAACCTTCATATTCTTTCACTTCTATTTAATGTCCTTTTCAATCCCTCCTACCCTTCTTACCTTCGAGAAAAGTTCGCTTTCCGAGATGTTGATGGGCGCTTGCGTTCGCGCAATAATCCTCTGTTGCATATTCCTGAGTACACCTCGCGGATCTATACTCTGTCTTTCTATGTGCGTGCTGCAAAGCTTTGGAACAAGCTTCCTCTTAACATAAAGATGGCTCCTTCTCTTTCCTCCTTCAAATCTCATCTCAAAAGTTTCTATAAAGAATCTTTAGTCATTTGAGTGTGTATGTATATAAGTATATGTATTGTATATGTGGGAATGGAATGTATCCGAATATGACAGGTTGTATGAAAGAATTATCATGATGTGTAGCCGAATGTTGAGAATGAGAGGACGGAGGTGTGAGAGAGAAAGAAGAAGGATGCAAGACGGATTAGATTTTAGTTTAGTATAAGATTAAGATGAAGACGCTGCAAGTTGTACGATTTAACATTTTTAAAGATTTTTTTGTGAAGTTTTCCAAATAAACACTGTCAAGAATATTTCTGGTCGATTCGCTGTTCCCTGATCCCACAATTTTGGGGGCTCATCCGAGATCACTGAAAAACACGAACGGCGTTAGTGGGAGCACGTGCTCGTGGCGGAAAGAAGACCGGCTACGAGGCACGCGGCGGCACCTGCGGCGTGGAGGTCTACGTTGCCTGGAGTACAAGTTTTACGACGATTACGAAGGTTAACGATGGCTAGAAGAAGAAGTAAAAGCCAATCGTTTGACGAGGATGATGGTGTACTCGACCGGCAACCGCGTGGTACCTTCCATTACGCGGAGGATGTCATAAGAAAATTTGATGGCAGGGACAAGGCGTATCCTGCAACAAAATGGGCCCAAGATATCGACGACACCGGAGATATCTTCGAGTGGTCGCAAACACAAAGATTGTTGGTGGCCCGGCGTTCACTGACTGGAACGGCGGCATTGTGGTTCAATTCTGAAAAGGTATTCAAGTGCTGGGAGACGCTGAAACAGGCCATCTGTAAAGAATTTCCAGATTCAATCGATGCGAAAGCTATTCATGAGATCATGAGCGCAAGGAAGAAAAAACCTAACGAGTCATGCATCGATTACATGTTCGCCATGAAAGAGCTTGGTAGGAGAGGAAAGATGACGGACTATGTAGCCATAAAATACATTATAGATGGAATCAGAGATCTAGAAATAAATAAAGTAATGCTTTACAGCGTCACCACCTATCCAGAGTTGAAAGAGAAATTTAAAATTTACGAAATGATAAAAGAAAAGAGTCGAAGTCATGAAAAAGGAAAAGATAGTAATATTAGACAAGAAGAAAAAGAATTTCCATATAGATGCTTTAATTGTGGGGAGAAAAGCCACAAAAATGAAGATTTTCCGCAGAAAAATCAAGGACAGAAGTGTTTTCGTTGCAATGGATTTGGTCATATTTCTCCAAATTGCCCGGAGAAGTCGAAGACGACGCCATTATCATCAACGCCAACAGCGCCTTCCGGTAGCAGTGCGGCGGGAATGGAGCGGCAACAACCGAAGCGGATATTCGTCACGTCGGCGTTAGAGGGCGCGGCGAGCGAGGCGAAAGCATTCGATCCGGTTTGCGAGGTTGGCGGCCCTGCGTTTGCGATGGTTGGCATGATTGGCTCGGAGCGGAAAGAATTATCATGATGTGTAGCCGAACGTTGAGAATGAGAGGACGGAGGTGTGAGAGAGAAAGAAGACGGATGCAAGACGGATTAGATTTTAGTTTAGTATAAGATTAAGATGAAGACGCTGCAAGTTGTACGATTTAACATTTTTAAAGATTTTTTTGTGAAGTTTTCCAAATAAACACTGTCAAGAATGTTTCTGGCCGTTTCGCTGTTCCCTGATCCCACATATATATATATTGTATGTATACTTTGGTGTATGTATTTTCGTGTTCTTCTTTTCTTTTTCTGATTTTTGCCTTTTGCTTCCCTTCTTATTTTATTCAAAAATTCCTTGGTTAACTGGAAGAAATCCCTTTTTGGGATAAGTCCGCCATTGTACGCCTCTCTTTTTGTTTCACTTTGTTTTGTATTTTTCTTGTGTGTATGTGCAATAAAGAGTTTACAAACAAACAAACAATAATATAAAATAAAACATATGAGGAGTTACAGCACACCACCCTATTGCGCACACGCAAACATATTGCTATAACTCGTATGTTTGTCTACCCTGCCGTGGGCGGGTATTACAAGATTTTGGGTGGTCTATCTCGTAAAGGTGGTTAAAGATTTATTTTATTGTTATAGGATAGATAAGCTGCGAGTTGCTAAGGTACCAACTTCCACATGGGTCAGCATTCAAAAAGAGATCCAGAAGCAGAACATTACCCCAAGTACAACCAGGAGCTGCGTTCTCTGGCGCAGGTGTACCAGGAGACCCGATCCCAAGTGAAATTGGGTAAGGAATGGAAAAGAAGAAGAAGATAAGCTGCGATTCAAGGATCTGCTTTTATGGGAAGAAGAGAACGAAGTCGACGAGATAAACCAAAACGCCAAAGTCGACTAGGTCTCGATAGGTAATAACCTCTAAGATTTTCAATCACGACAATTTGATAGGTATCAATTATGCGTTCCTGAGAAAAGTACCCTTTACGTTTTCCGTCTTTCATTTTAAGGTACGGAACCTTATTATGTTAATCGACCAGTTTAATAATGATGTTTTCGAGCTGCGAATATCAATTCGATATAGGCATGTGTTTTTAACGACTGTTTAACTTTATCATCAGACATCGTTTAGTAGTCGTCTACATACCTATGTTTTAAAGTAGTGTTTTTAATTTGCTCATTTTCAGCATAGACTAAAAATGGATGCAGTGGCGACGGTAGCACGCATTCGTGAAGTCCAGGGAGGATTTCAAGCATTGGCAGTTCTGGCTATGACTTCATATCTGTTCCCGCCGAACGCAAAATTGGAAGGTAAGTTTGTTAAAAATATAGATTCCTCTCATGGGAATTTTCGGTCAAGCTCAGATAGAAATAGTTCTATAAATTAAACATAAATAATTCAAATTGGACTTATAGTTTATCGTCTTGTCTCCAGTAAAATACATAAAATTCTTCAACTTCATTACATTATCATTAATTATAATAATTACAGTCGGTAAATAATCTTTGTTCAAAAGACGAACTGTCCCGATCCACTTGTTCAGTCGCTAAAGCAAAATTAATGATGGTAATCCACGAACTCCTCCCCTAAAAGTTGGGGCAAAATGCGAGGCCCTTATGACTTAGGTCCTGTTTCATCTGCAGATGGTGACACATTTGACTACATCGTGGTGGGTGCCGGGTCTGCTGGCTGTGTGGTGGCAAGCAGACTGACAGAAGATGCAAAAATCAATGTACTGCTAGTGGAAGCTGGTGACGATCCTCCACTAGATTCAGTTGTAAGTAAAGTTCATTTTTTTAAATCTATATATGTTGGACGTATTCAAAACATTTGCTTTTAGGTAAAATTTGACTATATTTTACTAGCATGGGTTTAGGACTTTGTTCCTGTAGGAATCCCATAATACTCACTTATTGCTCCCATATACTCCCTGAGGTACCTACATGCCAAATTACAGCATCGTACGCCCAGTAGTTTTGGCTGTGCGTTGTTTGTCAGTCACTCAGTCAGTAACGAAAGTATTTTATATAAATTTATTATATGTCACACATTCTTCAGTTCCCAGCCTACCAGGAATATTTACAAGAGTCGAAGTGGGACTGGAATTACACCTCCATACCTTATTGGACACAGAAATACCACAAAGACGGAGTGACTGCTATGAGTCGCGGAAAGATGCTCGGTGGTAGCAGCAGCAGTAACCTGATGGATTACGTTCGAGGTAACCCTCACGACTTCAACTCCTGGGCAGAAACAGTCAATGACCAATCATGGAACTACGAAAATGTCTTAAGACTTTTTAAAAAAAGTGAAAAACTACATGACGACCAAGTTTTGAGCTCTCCAACAGGAATATACCATAGTACAGATGGTTATATGGGAGTAACTAGACCATCTCATAAAGAGTCTTTAAAATACCTTGAAGCATTTCGAGAAATAGGCCATAAAATTGTTTTAGATACAAACGGAAGAGATACTCTAGGTTATAATGAGCCTATGTATACTGTTGCTGATGGAGTTCGTCAAAGTACTGCTCAATCTTTCCTACATCCAGCTAAAGATCGTTCTAACTTATTTGTTGCAAAAAATACATTATGCACTAAAATTATTTTCGATTCATATATGAATGCAATTGGAATAGAAACAATTAAAGAAAAAGATGAGAAAAAGGTTTTCAATGCTAGAAAGGAAGTTATTATATCAGGGGGAACTATAAATTCTGCTCAGCTTCTAATGTTATCAGGAATTGGTCCTAAAAATCATTTAAATGACTTAGAAATCCCTGTGATAGCTGATCTACCTGTTGGTCAAAAATTTACAAGACCATGCTCCAATACTGACTGTCTATCCAACGGAAAGATTATTTGGACCAGAAAAGCCTTTGAATCCTCACGATGTACCAGCCCCTGAAATAATTGGATATGTGGCAATGAACAAGTCACAAACGTGGCCTGATTACCAAACGATATTAACGGTAGTATCTGCAAAATCATTTCTTGATTTATGTGCTTATTCTTACACATTCAGGAATGATGTTTGTCAGAAATATTACGAAGAAAGCATAGAGAAAGAAGTATTGTTTGCACTGACAATACCGCTTCATCCACAATCTAGAGGAACTATTTCCTTGCGCAGTCGAAACCCTAAGGAGTGTCCGATAATAAGTCTTGGCACATACTCTAATATGCAGGATTTGGAAGATGCTATAGCATTTGTGAAGGATGTTGATTTAGTGACTAGATCAAAGTATTTCCGCAGTATCAATGCTACATATTTAGTTTCCCCAGCATGTGAGAACATATCTGATAGTGAGAAGTACTGGTTTTGTCATGTGCGATCTATGACGACAACGCTTTGGCATTACGTGGGGACCTGCGCCATGGGTTCCGTGGTAGACTCCAGGTTGAAGGTCTTTGGCGCCCAGAAACTCCGCGTTGTGGATGGCAGCGTGATGCCCACCATCACTAGTGGGAACACCAATGCCCCTATTGTTATGATTGGGGTAAAGGCTGCAGAAATGATTAAAGAAGACAAGTTATGATCATTTGTACTTTTTAGGCTTATTTTTTTTTTTTGTGTTCCATCTTCCTTCTGTTACATATAATTTTGAATAATAAGGCAAACAGTAGTACCATCTGCATTTAATATAGTTTCTCTAACGAATGTTACTATTATACTCTAAAATAGATTATCAAATGCAACAAATAATTCAATAAATTGGCACGATCGAACAATCAAAATAAAATTTGCACAAAACAATTACCATCAATTTGTTTCAATATCATGAACCCATATATTATTATGTCTTAAAGTGTCAATAGTCATATACTTATGTACCTAAATTTATGAAAGAAACCACATGTTTAAATATTTATACGTGGGTTAAGTAAAGTATTTTTCACATTGGCTGAAGGAAATATGGATAGGATTTATGCTAAAACAGAAGAAAATCTAGTCATACTTATAAACGTGACAGCGTTACAGACAGACTTTCATATTTATACTAGTATGGATTGAAATTGGTTGTTTGCTTCCTAAGATGTGTGCACTTGTTGGGCAGGCAGGTCTTGTGACTCGACTTATTCCACGTCTGAATTATAACGTAGTGACTATATTCTCTTTGGTCTGAATCAAATTGTAATATCTATCTAAATAATAACACTGGGACTCATGTGTGTTTGTGAGTTATTCGATTTTTTTCTATTAAAACTTAAGTTCAAAAGTTTTATGTTTCTTATTCCGTCTTGCAAAATCAAAATCAAAAATTCTGGATGGAACCTATTGGTTTTGGATAAACGCGATTCATAGTACCTGGCCATGAACTTTTGTACAGAGCCCTCAGTGTTCGATATCAAGTCGCACTTGGCCGATTTTTTTTAAATATTTTTTTCGTTTATTTGGGACAATAAACAACAGTACAATATTCAATCAATCAATTTAAGAACTTCGTTCTTGTCGGTGGAAGTAATTTCCATGTATGCCCGTCTTCTGCCATCGATTTGACCACTCTATACGACACGACCTCTACCTTCTCTTTAATTTCGTCTATAAATGTACAATATTCATTCAGCTTAATCTAGATTATAATTTACTTAAAAAGATTTTTTAATTGTACGTTTCAGTCTACAACACTGTCCACAGATTAAATACACAGTAGACATAATACAGGTAAGTTTGATGCTGTGTGTGACGTCCTACGGCAAGGTTACGTGCCCCGTCCACCGCACGTAACTGTACATCGCAACCAGGTATCCTGATGTTCCACCGTAATCACCAGGACAATGAGTATGTCCGGACACACGTCCGTCCACCACAACGTATCGTATCAGAATGCGCCGTGCGCACTGACACATCCCCACACCACCGGCCAGTGGTGGGGGCGACGTATACAACACTATACGTCACACCTCTCCTTTTTTATGATTTTGATAAATACAAAGAGGTAGTATGACTGCGAGTGAATCTGATAGATATCGACAAAGAATCTATATGCTTATCTCGATAATTATCTTTTCGCTACTTTCCATTCCGAAATATAAATGAAGGTCCAAGAGGTAAGTAGTTTCCAATTTAGATATTTTCCAAATTAACCGAAAACTCCAATTTCATAAACTTTACTATGAAGATGTATCATGTGCGTAATCTTACAATAATTTGAATTAAAGTAGCAGATGCCCCACAATCCCCTCTTTTGTTAATATTTGATTTGAAAAACAAATGTTTTTTTTTTTTTTTACCATATCAGTATCCAGTTTGACAACTACATGTATTGTATGCAGCATTATTGCAAATAAAATAATATGAATGAATCACATTTTATCAAATTGGGGTTAAATAAGAATTCTATTCTGTAATACTAAAATTTTTTAGCAGATGTAATCATTTAGATTACAAAACACATTTGGTTTTTTTCCTATTGACTTTAAATCTGGACTAATTCGAATTATTTTCAAATTCGACTCGATTTCAAATTGTTTGATATTTTGCATGGTGACTGGTGGCTTATATAAACATGTATTTATTTTGAATTTGTATGCCAGATCGTGTAGAATGAACGACTTTATTTTGTTGGTAATAGCTTTGTTCTCGACTTATCAGGATGTCTGACTAAATATATGAATTATTTGTATAAACCGAGAAAGAACTAAAGCATATTGTTCTTAATATAAAATTAACTAATAGAATCTGTTTATGTGTAATCTTTTTTCTGCTGGCTCCATAGAATTCTATTATTTAATATTATATTTCCCAGTATAAAAGTACTTGCCATTGTGTATTGTTGTTGAGTAAAACTTAGCATCCAACAGTTCTGACTGCACTACAGAGTTGCAGAAGAAAATATATTGATAGATTTTTTCTGCACGCGTTAACTCAGGTGGCACAAAGATCTTTATTGAGGGATTATTGATACTAGTTTAGAGTTCATATTTGTATTATATTAAGAATTTCAATAACTATTTTAATATCATAATAGTTATTGTGCAAATGAAATCTATTTTTTTTTTCATCTTAACCTTTTAATAGAACAAGGCTATTCATGTATTCTATTCACCAAAGGTTAGTTTATTTCTAAAATATATCTTTGATCTTAGATGATACAGAGAATGTTATATAATGACAAAACGTCATATTTCTGACTATCTACTTTATTTTTATTCTGTATTGTTAACTTTTGTTGACTTCCTCGCTAGTAAGGAAGACATAGACGTTAAGTGATGTAGATATTCAATTCTGCAATGCATGTTACAAATGTTACAAACATTAACCTGTTTAGTTGTACTTTATTGTGTATATTGCGGTCAATAAATCATTTTTCGTTTTGTTTTTCATTTCAAAATTGCTAGTATATATACAACCTCCGACATGACATTGTCGGAGCTCCGGCTCCCCATCTAGAGCTATATTCGGTCACGCGATTGATCTCTTGTTAGATTGTTCTTATGAAAAGTACAACTCACTGTCCAGTACCTGAATATCGTGAGAGCAACAGCCAAGTCCGAGAAGACTGATCCGTAATTTCGAGTCATGAATGAATAAGTAAATCTTAATCATCTATTCTGACAGTACAAGTGTATTCTTAAAGAATACGAAGGTGTAGGGGCACATATTGTTAAATTGTTTTAATACTTGTTTTATATACTCCGTGGCGACTCACTTCAGTCGGCACCTCGCAGCGATCCATATCGCTTGTACCTATGTAAATAAATCTTTAGCCATGCTGCCATGAATTTGTAGTATTTGTGTTAACTGCATTGTGGCTTCTATTTTGGTGTAAATACCATAAACTTTGTTGGTACTCAATTGACAGTTAAAAATAAACTTTTACCAGTGAACTTGTGTCGGTGTATCCATTTTGCTCGTTCAATTAATTTAGGCTCTCACACCTAACAAACATATACACAGAGTCAGATATATTCTGTAGGAAATAACATTCAGTACATAGTGTTTACACCGTGGCCTACAAAGGTAACGTAACTTTATGATCCCAATATAATACGTACACATTTAGCGTACTCAGGATATTACTTAGTGAAGTAAGTCAAAATTAAAGAATTTATTTATTTGTTTTTCATTTGAACATCAAAGGCAACACACCTCTAATTCATAATGATACTTAACTTTATAAATACCACGAAATTAAGCCCAAAGAACTAGTATTGTGGTCGGTCACTGATAATTTAGTACGCAACGGCGTCAGTTATAAAACACTGAATTTCCCTCTTCGTTCTAGCCAGCTGATCCTGACTAGACTATATTCTTGGAGGCGAAAATTCCTTTTCAAAAATGAGCGGGCTAATTAAGTCCTGTTTTGTTTTTCTTTTCTTTCGGGTACTTAGGTATAGCTAAAAAACTATGGCATAGATTCTATCAGGCATTGTGAAAACTGTGTTATTGTGCATTCAACACCGCTTACCATATATTTAGTAACTTAGTATACCACATATTAAGTAATGATGCTTAATTGTCATTTATGTCGGCTTTTACTTTGCCAAGACTAGATAGATTAAAAGTATGTATTAGCTGTATCAGTATTAAATTGCAAATTGTCGATTGTCAACAAATGATACTATAATATGTACGGTGTCACCGTACAATATCGCTGCGGTCAGCAGTTTACGCAACAATTGTTTTTGAATCGGATTAGTACGCCATTATAATTAATTGTGTGTACTCGTTTTATTGTTATCAATTTGTCAATAAACGTTCAATTTCAAAAATGTGTGATTAACAAATGACCATAAATTTATATTTCGCGAAATCATTTTTGCAGCCCAACAATTCAAAAGTGGTATTTGATACATTTGGGGCCATTTATACAATAGAAACTTGTTAGTACTTGTATCTTTAACAGTTGTTTCTTTTTATTACCGGTAATTACCGGTTGACCAAACTAAGTCACCCTACTACTTAATCATAATCAATTGTTGCTTATTAGTACCAGCTGATCACCAAATCAGCCTACTACTCAATTAATCGTGTCTTGTTAATATCAGCTGACCGACACAAGTCTGCCTCATACTTAGATAATTGTTTCTTGTTAGTACCGGCTAACCAAACCAAGTCAGCTTACTACTTATTTGAATCAATTGTTTCTTGTTAGTACCAGCTGATCTAACCAAGTCAGCTTACTACTTATTTTAATCTATTGTTTCTTGTTATCATCAGTTGACCCAACCAAGTCAACTTACCACTTATGTGAATCAATTGTTTCCTGTTAGTACCAGCTGATCTAACCAAGTCAGCTTACTACTTATTTGAATCTATTGTTTCTTATCACCAGCTGACCTAACCAAGTCAACTGAATACTTATTTGAATCAATTGTTTCTTGTTAATACCAGCTGACCTAACTAAGTCAGCTTATTATTCATTTTATTCAGTTGTTTCTTGTTAGTACCAACTGAAATTTCCAGTTTACTACTTAATTTGTAAAAGCATGTAACCTATTTGAATTAGTACCAACTGGCATTCCAGGTACTACTCAATTTGTAACGAAATTGATTATACTTGAATTTCCAGTTTAATACTCATTATGCAACAACATGTATTATTTTTAGTACCAAAGGCATTTCCAGTTTATTACTTCATTTGTAACAACATGTATTTATTATCCGTAAGAACTGATATTTCCAGTTTACTATTAAATTTGTACACCATTTATTTTTATTTGTACCAACTGACATTTTTCAGTTTATTACAAAATTTGTAACCATTTATTTTTGTTAGTACCAACTGACATTTCAGTTTACTAATAAATTTGTACACCATTTTTTTATTAGTACCAACTGACATTTTCAGTTTACTACTAAATTTGTACACCATTTTTTTATTAGTACCAACTGACATTTCAGTTTACTACTACATTTGTACACCATTTATTTTTATTAGTACCAACTGACATTTCAGTTTACTACTAAATTTGTACACCATTTATTTTTATAAGTACCAACTCACATTTTCAGTTCACAATTCAATCTGTAAAACTTTTATTTCAAATAGTACTAACTTACGTACCAGTTAACTACTCAATATTTACGTACCCTTACTGATAACATCGTAACAACATATTTATCTATTTTTTTTTTTTTTTTTTAGTATATCGTCAACTCCGAGTTACCATCATCATTTTCTTTTGTTTAAGTCACAACGACAAAACCCAGGCGATAGTTAAATAAAACTATCATTTGATCATCATTAATTCTGTTACATAAATATTTTATTGGGTTTACAATCTGTTGATTTGTCAACATTGGTCATCTCGAATTGTTATTTCACCTTTTGGACTAATAGCAGACAATAGTCTCTACTCCTCATTTTCTTCTCATTTTGACATTACCCTGGACGTTACACAGCACCGCCAAATTGTGCTACACATAAGAATTCTGTACATTAGCTTATTACAACGTCAAACTGTACACAAACTAAACACAAGAACTTTTGGCTCATTCATTCCTTACAGCATTATTTAGGTAGATTTGAATACACAAACTAAACACAAGAACTTTTGGCTCATTCATTCCTTACAGAATTATTTAGGTAGATTTGAACGTATATAACTTGATCGGGAATCGAACCCGTGATTCAGAGGAAATCCCCATTGTTGTGCCCAGAGGCCGTCAATTTATAATGATGTTGGTTTGTAAAATCTATGGTTATGAGTCATCCACAACATAAAACGGATATCCAAAATCTACTGACCTGATTTAGCACTTTTATTCATTACAGTCATGTCAACAACATGTGCTTTACATTGGTTGGTGTTTCTCCGCAGTTAACGGAAATTATTTGTCAGACATAATTAGTTTCTGTTGCGCAGCTAAGTGGTGATCTAATTGCAGTTAGAATTTACATGTGTCATTCTTACAATGAACTTTATTTGGGTAAGCAATATTTTGTATAAAACTAATCTTTTCAAACAGAATTAATCGTTTCACTGACCGTCTCATCTACTGATTTACATTTTCTTCTACTTTGATACAATAGTTTTTATCCAACACACAAACACTATGCATATGAAACCATTCATTCTTTGTACTGTAGTAAACTGAAAAAATTCATCTTTTTTTTGTTAGCACTGTTGTTTACTAATGCTTATTATGTTTTTTGGGACATAATTTGACTCAAAACCTTTGTTTGTTATCTGTATTGTGTAAATCTTAATTTTAAATGAATGATTGATTGGCTGTGACATTTAGCCATGTATTTCATACCAGGGAAGGCTCACTACACTGGTAGATAATTAGTGTTATCATCATAATGCACTTACTTTGATTTATAGATGCAAAATAGTGTGAATGAATTGCATTCTTGTTGATGTTACTTTTTTATTTATCGAAATTAATATTAATACAAATGAATTTTATATCGTTTGGTTCCACACATAACCTTGTTAAGGTAGGTTTAAACAAAGTCATTCACAATAAATTTTACTTGTCAACTTTTATTTCAATTGTATTCTTTTTCAAAGAATATACCTTGTTTATAAATTTCACCGATTTACATAATTTGGTAAATATGCTTTTTGTCTGTCAAATTAACATGACTTTTCAGAGGTAGACGAAATTAAATTGAAAGTTTCTAATCAAAATAATTTAGATTTGAATATATATTTACTCTGAGCAAAATATCAATCAGTACTATGCATTTGTTTCTGTCTTTGTCGCCGGTCCGGCCCGAACTCGACATTAGTTACATACTTTTTGACATTGGAAAAATAACTCGACTCCAATTTTGATATTATTCGGCAAGTATGTATTCATATTGCAAATTGTGAACTACCTACATTGAAAAATAATTGAATCGGGTAAAACTTTGCATATATTTCTATAAAATATCGAATTGGCATCTGTGTAATGTTCATTTACCTCCCTTTTCCTTTCCAGTTTTTTTTTTCATGATGTTGAAAATAACGAACGATTTCAAACGATTAGTAATTATAATTTACTCACGGTTTTTTCCTCGTTGCCATTTGTGACGTCCTACGGCAAGGTTACGTGCCCCGTCCACCGCACGTAACTGTACATCGCAACCAGGTATCCTGATGTTCCACCGTAATCACCAGGACAATGAGTATGTCCGGACACACGTCCGTCCACCACAACGTATCGTATCAGAATGCGCCGTGCGCACTGACACATCCCCACACCACCGGCCAGTGGTGGGGGCGACGTATACAACACTATACGTCACACTGTGAATATCTACATTAGTTCCTACTTACTATATCAATACTTTATTATAGATTTTATTTTAGAAAATAGTATTGAAAGATGAGGGTACCTACGTTATCTAATCATTTGACCCGTCGTCATTACAAAGTTAAGCACGAAGTTCCGCTTTATACCTAGAAACTGATAAATTAAAAATGTCTATATCTTCAAAGTCTATATAGAGATAACTTATTTTTTCTTGAAATTCCTATTTGTAGGAATTCATCCCTTAGGATAATAACATATATTTTACTTTGCGAAAGTAGAAGAAAAGAAAGAAATATCATATGTACCATTCCCGGTTCTTTTCTACGCGTATACCAAATTTTATCGAAATCCGTTCAGTAGATTTTGCTTGATTGACAAATAGATAATACAAACTTACATCCAGACTTTATAAGTAGGATAAGTGCTGCATAAAAACATGTACAAACAATATGCCTCACTCACTGGGATGAATACCTTATTGTCTGTATGTACACAAAGTAGTTAAAGTATGTACAAGCAATATTGGCCATTGCCAATTGTAAGGTACTAGTTGTTCATCACTTCATCGCTACTTCATCATTCGAATATCTCCTGATCGCATTGACGTATAATTTTTTAATTTTTTTGCTGAAAGAGACCGAGTATTCGGTGTTAATTTCAACTTGATACCTTTAAGCGTTCCTAAAAAAGTTTGACAGACAGACGGACAACAAAGTGATCTTATAAGGGTTCCGTTTTTGCCTTTTGAGGTACGGAACCCTAAAAAGTACCTATCTATCACGATAAATCGTCGATCCCTTTGTTCAAAATATGCTAAGTAATTCTCATAAACCCTGGCTTATTTTGCTGTTTCTTTTAAGTATCTTCATACAGATATCTTTTAACAAAAAGATTTGAGAGGCGATGATAATCTTGCCCAATCTTAATTTGTTTCTTCTTGGTCGCTATGCTGTGGATTTGATTTTCATCATGACCTAACCCGGGATCGAGCCCGAGACCCCATTGTTTAGAGGTATTTACCACTCCACACACACTGAAATAAATGCTCACAACTTTTTGCAATATGTAACCAAACCCAGTTGGCTAATAACAGTTAACTTTTGTTTAAATCAAGTTAACTTTATTAGTATTTTGTCAAACTTTGGTTACTCCTGAAATAGCCAAAGTAGTTAGGTTATCCTTTTTTTGAGTGCTGGCCAACTAAATATTTGCTACTAGCCGACTTTGAATGAGCTAAAATAAATGTTACCTTTTTCTTGTAGCTATAATATGTCCCACTGCTGGGCAAAAGCCTCCCCACTCTCTTTCCATGTGTCCCTATCTCTGAGCTTTTCTATCCTTTCTGTCGAGTGCCCTAAGTTCATCCGACCATCTTGTCTTAGGCCTTCCTCGTTTTCTGTACCCATCAGCTGGGACCCAGGTGGCAAGTATGTGAGCCCATCTTTCGGGATGCATAGATGCATACGGCCCACGTGACAAATGTTACCTAAACTATCTATTGGTTAAATCGAATAAAGCCCTCTCAACAGGAATACGGAAAACATCCCACATTGATCTATAGATCAACATTATAGTTACTAACCGGCGATAGTTTTACTATTATCGCCTCACTTTCGAAGAGTTATGGAAATTGCTTTATGAGTGACATAATCTGACAGAAATACTACTTGTTTTTATTCCAATGTCCAATGTATAACAGATTTGAGACATTTTCATGGCTATTACAGTCAGAATTCATGATCATTTGAATAAATAAGTTTCGCTTTATCTGCGTATTCGTCAGTGTTTTTATTGTGACTTGAAGGAGTGTTGTGTTTGTTAATTTGTGAAAAGTTATATTCAGTATAAATTTTACCTAATTTATTGTGTATTGACTGTCTCAAATTATACCTAATTTAGGTTTGTACTGAAATTACCTACCTACTTTTTCTCTTATAGATTTTGAAGGTGAAGAACTGTCTTCTCTATTAACCAATAGACCTTTACTGTTTCTTTAAATATTTATGGAAAAATTTGAGACTCAACAACTACTTATCCTTTAACTGTTATAAATAAAATATAAGCAGTTTAATTAAAACATCTACAACCAACATAGGCCAGTAGGACTAAAATCCAAATCGGATTTAAATCCTACAAAAGGTTTATTGCTATAATGGCTTTATTTGGTGCCCAATATGACTATACTTTGCATACATGCGGCTAACTAGACAGAATACCAATTGCAATCTCAATTCGCAATCAAAAACCAATAGCAGACGAATGAATAGTGGCCTATAGGATCGAATGCAGAGAAATACTGAAAATGAATAGAAACGATTTGCGATTATATTATCGAGACATGGAATGGAATTATACTTATGCTAGCTGCGACCTGGGCCTCCGCTCTCGTGGAAATTTTAAAATAAAAAGTAGATACTGTTAAAATGTTATATTCATTCAAAATTACGTAGAATCACGTCTTTATCTACCCCGTAAGGGGGGTAGACAGAGCCAAGAGTCTCGAAGGCCACGCTTAGCTGAATAGTGGGCTCTCTGATGGAATGGAGATTCAGGTATAGTGACAGGTTGCTAGCCCATCGCCAATGAGTGAAGGAATTCTCAGTTTAAAGCCATTTCCCTCGGTTGACTTTTACAATCTGCGCGGCAAGAGAAGCAGCTGGCACATTCTATGTTTTTTCTTCGCTCCTAGACCACCATGGAAGTAGTAGTAGAAATATAAGTCTAAAATATGACTTGGAAAATATAGATTTCTAACTACATTGTATTTACATTAAAATTCTCATCGGAACAAAACCCAGAGATGCAGCAAAATACATATTCAATAAATAAACAGTAATCTCATCGTAGTTGTTGCAGACAAATAAATCTTTCTCCAAAAACAATAACCGTTCGGTCTATAGTAATCCTATAAGCTTACAATCAATCAAACTTGGATTAGTCATAATAATATGTCGGGGATTGTCCAAACGATAAGATAAACCCATGGAAGTAATAAGTACTTGTTGTACAAAGTACTTATTACTTCCATAGACAAACCACATTTTTTACATAGTATATACCTATACCTAAAGTTAGAAAAAAAGCATCTTTGACATTTAATATTTTCTGTATCTAAATATGTTTTTTTAGGGTTATATATTATAAGATCACTTTGTTGTCCGTCTGTCCGTCTGTCTATCAAACTTTTTTTTCTCAAGAACGCTTAAATGTATCAAGTTAAAGTTAATATCGAATACTCGGATCCACGGTCTCTTTCATGAAAAAATAATAAAAATTATACGTCAACGCGTTTTGGAGATATTACCATAAATGTTGCGAATTTTTGCATATTTTGCGATTTCAGACAGCAATTAAAACCTATTGGTTTTTTTTCTTCCCGTTGACCTAAAATTATGAAATTTGGCAAAAAGCAAGTTCTAACAGTATTTATATACAGGAATAACCTGAAAGTTGTAAATATGTTGTTGGAAGTCTAAAAAAAGTGTTACTAATTTTTGCACTCGATGCAGCATGAATCCTAGGGATCGAACTGCAAAGTTAAGTTTGTTTTTGAAACTTGTTGTTGCACGGACCCCTCGGTGCACGAGCTTGACTCGCACTTGGCCGGTATTTTAGAGATTGAAGCGGTCGCCATGACCAAAATCGATCGGACGTCTTCATCCTCATAGTTTTATTTTCATTTGCTTACCATTAGATACTTACTTTATACCTAGTTAAATCCTAGTTTAGACTTGTTTTTATGACTTATACCACCCTCCAATCGTTTGAGTGGAGCAATTATACTAAATCATGCAAGAATTTCAGCACAAAGTATTAGACTTTGATGTTGCCACGATATGTTATGTATTACGTAATATACCGAAGATTATACACGTTTCATCGCCTCGTGTACATACCGCGAGATTTATGTGTCTTACGAGATTTTAAGCTGATTTGTATTTTCTAGCCCGAATTCTTTTCTTTTGGATTATGGAATTATTGCAAATAGGTATAATTTTTTTATCATACTACTAGCTTTTCCCTGTGACTTCGTCCGAGCGGAATTTATATCTCATGCTCTAAGTGTCATTCAAGATGAATCCTGCACCTGATTAGACCTTCAGAAATGCAACTGTCAAATCGGCATTCGGTATTTTTGCGTTAAATGCAATCAACAATACAAACAGAAACAAAGATGACAAGACAGACAGATAAATATCTAAAAATCATATTGGTTAAAATTTTGACGAAGCTTGCTGCGGGTATTTTGGCTGTTGACGAGGCTTGTGGCAGATCAATTTATCTTATACTTAGTGAAATATTGGTTTCCATTAGCCGTTTAAAGACCAATCATATATATTTTTTTTATTAAAAATATGTCTTAAAGACGTACCTCTCACAGATCAAAATAAAGGAACGTCTTTCGACGGTATGATATCAGCGTGTGCTTAGCTACCTCTGGCACATAATGAGACGCGGAGACGATAGCCTCGAAAAGATGATCATCGTTGGGAACACAGAGGGGAAAAGACCCAGCTAGGCCGCTCACCAACTAGATGGTTAGACCAAATAAAGAATCGAGACACACCGAAATTCTACACTGTTGCTAACATCGCAGCCGACAGGAGCCGTTAGAGACAGTTCGTCCGTTCCAGAATTTCATCCCACCATGACTACGATCTTCAGTCATTAAGGACCTACCGGAGAGAGAAAGACGTACCACTGCGTACAGTATTATTATATGCATAGACACAGAAATCAAGGTTGAATGATTTATTTCTCTGTATATAGATTAGTTTGTAGAAGGAATAGCACCGAAACCTCAGACCGAAACCTTTGTAAAGGAAGGCAACCCTCTTCATAGCGGCGGCATCATTATTATCATTATTATTTCGTGTTATTTGTGAAAGGGATATCTGTTTCCGGAGGTGGCCGGGTGGTATGCCCGTCTGTGGCTGCTAAGTTTAATTTGAACCTTAGAGGTTCAAATCCTGCCCGTGCTATATATGAGTTTGTTTACCAATCTAACTCATGTATGGTAATTTTCATCGATTACCATTTGCTACCGGTGAAGGAAAACATCGTGAGGAAACCTGCACTCTGGTTGATGATTATCAGCTAGTGAGTGAAATGGAGAAGGCAATGGCAAACCACTCCATTAACATTGCCAAGATAGTCCAAGATATAATGACCACGACCCTCAGTCATGAGGAATACGACTAAAGGTGGAGGACCTGTTTCTAGTTGTAAGGACCTTAAATGACTATCTGTTTTTCAAATTGTTGTTTAATTAGCTATATTAAAATAGTATAATGTGTTTTTATTGTATGTGTGCCAAATAAATATTTTTTCTTTCTTTTCTAATATGTCCCACTTAAGCAAAAGCCTTGCCCACTCTCTTTCCATGAGTTTTTATCTGTTGTCTTCTGTTGAATGCCTTAAGTTCATCAAACCATCTCTTTTTTTTATTTAGTTTAAAAAGTTGTTGGGTCTTCCGTACTAATAAATAAATAATTAAAGATCCATTTGCCGTCAAACCCTTGATCGGACCATTATCTCGCTTCAAACTAAGGGCTCACCGACAGTTTAGTTCACAAACTAACTTCACCCAATTAATTTCGACCCGATATTAGGTCGAAGCGACCCAATGTTCAAATGAAAAGTTTTCGATTTTCATTAATTGTGTCCTGGAGAGCATGTATGAAGAGAGTGATGAGTGTAGAGGAAGCAAGAGAGATCTGTATGGATCTTAGTAAGTGGTAATCGTTAGTCTCTGTCTATCACCACGGGAAAAAGGCGTGATAATATGTATGTTTGTATCACAATTAGAACTAGGGCAAACTATGGGGACTAGATTTGTTTTCAGGATTTAATTGAGTGAATATAATGATGCTAGCAGCGTATCTAGATATTATGTCCTAGCTATGAGGTGAGGAGCTCGGTAGTCAAAGTCAATTGTTTTTATTTAAATAGGCTTATAAATAGTACTTTTAAATCGTCATATTCTTGTTTTTTAGTTAGTTGACGTCATAAAATTATTTAAAGCTAAGTTTACCACCGCCTCCAAAGCGCAAGTGGAGAAGAGGCGGCGCAACAAACTCCACTGCTGCATTTTCTCCAAAGACGTCACTTTACAACATATGTCTTACAATTAAATGACAGCAGTGGATTTCGCGCTCGGCCTGCGATGCACCCACCGATGTCTATAGACCCTGAAAATTTTCTATGAACAAAACCCACACTGGACGCGTCACGTTGTAGTGTATTCATGTCTTTTTTACTTTTATTCTTGTCTATTTTACTTTAATAATTAATTATTTAGCTCAAAATGTTCTTTTTTACACTTTCTATTGTAAAATTTCTACGTTGCTAGGGAATATTTCTTTAAACTTACCGCTATATCTTCATTTTTGGTTATTTTATGATATGTTGGTTTTTCCAACTTATATTTCGTGTTTCCTTTTAATCTTGTATACTTAATTATTTAAAATATAATATTTTCACTATGAATTTTCTTGATTGTAAACAACTCTGATTGTCAAGCGTTGTGACAAGTCAGATTTTATTTTTCTAAAATTCTATAAATTTCTATGTAAACCTTTTCGCAAATGTTCTAATTTCGTATTTTATTTGAAAATTATGAAGTAATACGAAATTCTAAATCGAGGCCTATATAAAGACACTGAATGTCAGTCCGAGTCAGTCTTCATCTTCTGCGAAATCAGAACGGAGCGAATTAAAAGGTCTTGTCCCGGGGCCTGCTGACCCCGGGACCCTGCAAGCCTTCGCGTCATAAATCTACATCTAAAAAGCTAACACAAAGAAGTTGCTGTGACCTGTGGATTGAAGTCTGGAATAAAGGCACACACTATCGCCTGCCACCCCTGCTGTGCTGCTGTGACCTATGGACCGAAGTCGGGATTAAAGGTACTCACTATCGCCTGCCATCCGTGCTGTGCAGCTAGTCCATCTACATCCCTACTGTACCGCCAGTACGTCTTCAACCCTATTGTGCCGCCGGACAAACTTTACCCCCTGTCGGGATGTCCCCGACTATCCTGTCCGGGCCGTATCCGTAATTTCTTTGGAACTCTGTCCGTGTCCGTGCCGTATCCGTAATTTCTTTGGAACTCTGTCCGTGCCCGTGCCGTGTTTCTCTCGGTGTATTTTTATATTTAAATTGTATTTTTTATTAATCCATACTAATATTATAAATGCGAAAGTTTGGATGTGAGTTTGTGAGTTTGTGAGGATGTTTGTTACTCAATCACGCAAAATCTACTGGACGGATTTCGATGAAATTTGGTACAGAGGTAGATAATGACCTAGAATAGCACATAGGCTTTTTATCCCGGGAAAAAGCACTGTTCCCGTGGGAAATTCACGCGGGCGAAGCCGCGGGCAAAAGCTAGTTTTAAATAAATATTAACTTCTCTTAAAAATCTGTTATTACTACATAACAACGGGTCAATATTATAGTTATAACAGGAACCGAAGACTATTCTTCCCCTTTAATGAAATGAGGAATCTAAAACAATTTTTGCGCACCAAAACTTGAAATGTCCTAAAAAAGCAATATAAGACAAAAAAACACGAGTAAAAAAATCCGGGTACCAATAAAATTTATTGGGACCAATCAGGAAGAACCTGAGATCAAAAGAACCTCACAAAGACATTCTTGATCGCTCGACCATAAAACTTTGATTTGGGGATAACGATTTGAGAAAACTAACATAACTGCCGAGAGAGATCTAAAGGTATTTCAAAGAGATTTTCAAAATTTGGATAATACTAAAATATGATGGAAATATAAGAATGGTCAGGAAACAATTATATCTTTTACAGAAATTGGAATAATATAGCAACTAGAGTTGCTTGGCAGCAAAAAGGCAATTCTAGTTTATATTGTTCCGTCTGAAGAGTTCGGCTAGGCTAAATTTAACCGCGGCGGCGTTCAGCTAGATATAAATTAATTATAATATTATATTCGTCCACATACACAGTCATTTAATTGTAAGACATATATTGTAAAGTGACGTCTTTGGAGAAAATGCAGCAGTGGAGTTTGTTGCGCCGCCTCTTCTCCACTTGCGCTTTGAAGGCAGTGGTAACCTTAGCTTTAAGTAATTTTATGACGTCAACTAACTAAAAAACAAGAATGTGACGATTTATAAGTGCTATTTTTAAGCCTATTTAAATAAAAATAATTGACTTTGACTTTATTGAAAATCTTATAGATGTTTTCTTGTTTTAATAATACATAGGTATAATATAAATGAGTACTTACCTAAATTTAATATTAACAACCAGAACCGAGTGGGCTTTAACCCGTAGAGTTCGTACCTGGAAAAAATAAACAAAAGCAATTATTTTTCATAATTATTTTTTTAATGATTTTTTTTTGTATATTATTGCTTCTGAATTTATGACATACGGACTTGTTTTTACTGAAATATAAGCGAATCAATCATTTATTTTTTATTAATTTGGAAAAAAGTATCAGTTTTTTTCTCTTTTTGTTCATTTCTGAAAACTAGCTTTTCAAGACTGAATTATCATAAAAAAATATCTAGAATTAGTTAATCATTTTATTATAATAGAGAGAAAAACAATATTTAAATTTAATTTTAAACACATTTTAAAGCAAAAATTTCACATTTGCAATAACAACGAACGTTACGTACGCTTTTGAAAATATTTACCCACTTTCAATCGAAATTCAGATAGCCCGGGGGCTAGTATTTAATTACTTAATTGGAATTCACTGAATGTAACAATAGTCACGTTGAAATGGCGAAATTTGACGCCCTTTGTTTAACAGTGAACAGTTTTTTTTCTTACTTTATTTAGTATTCAACTGTTCTTATTTATTTCGTGTTTAGTAAAAGCGAATTAATTCAAAAGATGTTTGATTGTTGTAATTGCTATATCAGTTTACTGTCCAGAAAAGTGTTATGCATTGATTTAGTACGAGAATAAAACGTAGTAGAGGTTACTTTCTCTTTGTACGAGAAGGCATTGAAGTTCACAAATTTAGAAGTAGGTATTAAAATTGAACAAATTGTGAACTCTGTCGTTCCTCACGGATAGATTATAAACTATCGAATACATATAACCATATCACGCGTTAAATTATGAATCGTTCAGTTTACTGAAGATTCCTAATATTATTTCTAGGTAATACATGATTAATCTACCTATCCATTATCTACTATTTATTTATTAATTAATCTGACGACCTCCGTGGCCCAACGGTCATCACGCCGGACTGCCACACCAGAGGTCCCGGGTTTCATCCCCGGTCGGGTCATGATGGAAAATGATCTTTTTCAGATTGACCCGGGTCTTGGATGTTTATCTATTTATGTATTTGTTATAAAATATAGTATCGTTGAGTTAGTATTAGAGGTGTTCGTTATAGCAGACAGCATTTAATATAACTCGTTATAAAAATATAACGAATAGCACTGCTATTCAAATAACACTGTAGTCTGCTATTGCTATATTCTGCTAACTGCTATATTCATCGCACGAGCTGCGATCGCGAAATCACGGCAGCCGCGATCGCGGAATCTCGACCGCGATTTACTACTAGCATCGCTCGCTCGCTAGTTCACTACTCTATGCGCCGCCATCTATCGGACGATACAAATAATAATGAAAAATTTAAAGTTTCTTTTACTAATTAAATTCGTCACGAGATCATAGATGACACTTTTTACATATGAACGAACTGAACAATTTATGTACCTATTCGTTGCATTACATTGCATGCTATGCTATGACACTTCGATTTTGTTGGCGATTTCGTACATTGAGTTCGATCGAAGTTTTATAAAAATTAGTGTTACGTTTTTAACCCTTTTCGTTAGACTTAGTTATTAATAATGCCGCAACCGCGAAATGTTAACTCAATCATTTGGAACTATTTTGAGATTATTGACAGAGTTGCTAAAAAAGCGGAGTGTAATTTTTGTAAAAAAACGTTTTCGTACAAAACCACTACAACAAATTTAAAATTACATTTAAAGACGAAGCACATAAGTATTTATGAAGAATTATGCAGTTCAAATTCGAATGCGGAGAGTACTAAAGACAGAATTACAGGTATAGTGAATTTTTTTTTATATTTTATTAATTATTTTAATTTGGGTTTATAAAAATGGTAAAGGTAGAGTAATAGTATATTGTTAAGCTAGGGTCGGATCGGATAACATCAATTCCCATACGAGGTGTTTAGACGGCTATAATCCGAGTATAAAATTGATGTCATTCATCCGTCACTCTACTTTTCATTTTGATTTGAATACGAGGAAAGTAAAAAAAGTTGTGAATGGATTTGTATGAAACATTCCGACCCTCGTGTGGGATGAAGCATTTTTAGCCCAATACTTAGATCAAACATACACTACTTTCCGAGTATGAGAAATGAAAAATAACATATGCTTGTGGTGTGGGTTTGACAGGTGATGGTAATGAAGAAAATCCTACACATTCTGGTGTTGCTGGGGGCAGTGGCAGCTCTATTGGTTCCGTTGGTGTGCTAATATGTAATTCTGGTGGTGATGGTGGCGGCAAGAATGTACCTACGCTTACGCTTGAACCTCAATTTTCTGTACATGATAGGACAACAAGACCATCACAATTAGCTGAACCTCCAAAGAAAATCCAAAGAACTATGACATCATTTATACCGAGAAAATTAGGGACTGATGAGAAAGCAAAAATTGACAAACTTTTGCTAAACATGATAGCTGAGGATTTTCAACCATTTTCTATAGTAGAGGATCAAGGATTTCGGACATTTGTTAAGGCATTAAATCCCTAACTATGAATTGCCAAAACGTAAATATTTGAGCACTACTTTACTATCGGCTGAATATCAATCTAGACGTGAGGTTATTCAAAATACTTTAGATAAATATTGTCATAGCATCTGCTTAACAGTAGATTGCTGGACATCGCGAAAAATGGAAGCTTACATTGCCGTGACAGGTCACTTTATACACAGTGAAACTCTAAAATTCGAGTCTGTGCTTGTTCAATGCAGTGCCTTTGAAGGTGCACACACTGGCAATAACATTGCTCAGGAATTAAATACCATTGCTGAAGAATGGAAAATAAAGTCCAAAATTAACTTTTTGGTCACCGACAACGCCTCCAATATGCTGGCAGCGGCGCAGATTTTAGGCTGGCCGCATTTCGGGTGCTACGTCCACAAATTAAATTTAGTGGTACAAGCAGCACTTGCTACACCGAGAATCGCTTGTACCATTGAAAAAGTAGTACGTACTGTATCACATTTTAAACGCAGTTCTACTGCAAAAGAAAAACTGTTAAAATATCAAGTGGCTACACAGGATGTTTCTGAGGGCAACGCATTAACTCTTATATTATCAGTTGCAACGAGGTGGAACTCGACGTATCTAATGCTCTCGAACGTTTTTTTAAAGTTGCAAGAATGCGTTCGAGCAATAACGCCAAACCTCAATGCAAATTTGCCAGTGATACCAATTGAAGAGTGGAAGTGCATAGAACAAACTTGTAAAGTACTGAAACCGATGTACGAAGCGACGGTAATCATGAGTGCGGAAAACTACTTAACGGCTAGTAAAGCGTTAATTATTACCCAGGGTATACTGGCTGTATACGATAGATTGCAACAAGAAGAGTTTTACGAGCCTGTGAAGGAGTTAATTGACTCTTTGAGGTCTGGGTTACATCGCCGCTTTGACCAATTAGAAAGCATTCTGCCAATTGCCATGTGTACATATTTAGACCCAAGATTTAAGCAATATGCGTTCCAGGACCAAGAATTCATGAATTCTGCGAAATATGAGGTAACTGAGAGGATATCTGCATACTATGACAATACTATTGCAGATGAAAATGATGGTATCCCCTTGGGCGATAACGATGAGTTATCTATCTGGAAGCTGTTTGACAGCAAAGTAGTTTCGTCTCAAGCCCCAAGATCAGCTATGGTTAAAGCCAAAGAGGAGGTGGATATGTATTCAAAACAAGTAGTAATTAATCGCCAAGCGTGCCCTCTTCAATGGTGGTTAGAGCATAAAAATATTTATCCGAAATTATACACTTTAGTTCTTCAGGTATGCAACTTAGTTGTCACATCAGTACCATGTGAACGCGCATTTTCGAAAGCGGGTTATATTATATCCGACCGAAGAACAAGATTGACTTCTTCAAAAGTAAAAAAATTAATGTTTCTAAATGGAAACAAACAAAAATCCATTTAAATTCGTTTAAAAACTTAAATTTTATTTTTAATTTTTTTTAATAAATTTTTTTTGTAAATTTTGCGTTTCATTGTACATGAATCCCAATTTTCAAAACAAGAAACAAGAGCGCGCCTTTATTTAATGGAACAGAGACACACACGAGGTAGGCGACTAGGCGTTACAGCAGTTATAGCAACAGCAGTTATCATAATAGGTTATGAAAATACAGCAATAGCAGTATAACCGTTATAAAAATATAGCAGTTTGGAACACCTCTAGTTAGTATCCCATAACACAAATCTCGAACTTACTTTGGGGCTAACTTAATCTGATTGATTTGCCCGTATATATTTATTATTTATTAATCTTAAAACTTTCAATGGTTTAGACTTCAAACCACAAATCTTTATATCAACCACTTCTATATGTGTTCCATTTCATACATACGTCTTTTGTTATAACAACATGTATTATTTTACCCAAAACCGTTTGTGGCTAAAATCACTCTGTACTAATTGGGAAAATGTGTTGACAGACCACCTTTGTATTCAAAATAAACCTTAAAATTAAGGTTATAAGGTACACATTGTATTGAGAAATGGCGAAGGCACTTTCAGCTCGCGTCGTTACTCAAATACTTTGCGGGAATTGACGCCATTAAATGGTTAGCTTTTACTTGAATCGCTCGAGTAGAATTATTTTTGACTAGCTGCACCCCGGGGCTTCGCTCATCAGGATTTTTTTCAATCAATCAATCAATAGTCAATCAATCAATAGTCTTTATTATGGAAACACAGGTACAAAGGTCTTAAGGTTTAGTAAAGTTTCACTGTGTCCTGTCCTTAGCAGAACGTACATTATTTGAATAATATTAACATTAACATTTTTCTATCCTACCTACCAAATTTCACCAAAAATCGACTTTTATTAGCCCTTTAAAGAACCCTTATATAATTCAATGATTAATTCATTTATTTTGTCAACATGAGTTACATATAGGTCTTAAAAGGAAAAAACTGATGTATGAAACAGGGTAGCGTTTTGATGGCCGACTATTTCCATCTCATTCGTACCTGCAGTTCCTCGCATAAGTGCATCTCTATCGGTACCTCTATTTTGACATTTGTATCGGACACTTTTCTGTATGGGAGTCGTTATAACGTAGTGATTACATTCTCTTTAGTCTTAAAATAAAGTACAGTTCTGTATTATATATTTTTTTCTTAAATATCTCCTACTAGCCATCTGCCCCGGCTTCGCCCGTAGTACATTCATAGCCTATATTACTCAGACAGGGAAAACGTCCAGCAGTTTTTGACTTTATTCTTACAAACAAAATACAAATATACAAATCTTTCCGCTTTATTATATTTTATTAGTGTGAAGTAGTCATAGACCAGTTACAGCGATATGTTTGGACGTGTACGAGTAATAAAAAAAAAAAAAAAACTCATTTATTGTCATACTAACAGTTGCATACTTTATGTTGCAGCCAAACTACGGTCTATGTAACAAAGGAAACAATAGCAATGCCTCATCTACAAACTATATGGTCTATTATAACAAAAGGAATATAAACAAACAAAAGGCCTTATTAAAACTAAGTACGTACTATGAGGCGTTATCATACAAACTACATACAAACTATGAGGCCTTATCAACTACGCTAAGCGTGGCCTTCGAGTCTCACGGCTCTTGGCTCTGTCTACCCCGTAAGGGATAAAGACGTGATTCTATGTATGTATGTATGTATCAACTACGCTCTGCTACTTTAGAATATGCATTATATCTAAATTGCACAAAAGTATACAAGGGAATGCCTTCTGTTTTCCCCAACTATGAGTTGGAGACAACAACTCCCTGAGATCTAATGCGGGAGTTGAAAAAAAGGGCTAAACATTTAAAAATAACAATCAATTCGGTAATTTTACGTTTGTTACTCAATCACACAAAATCTACTACACGGATTTCGATAAAATTTGGTGTGCCGGTAGAATACAATCTTGAAAAGCAAATAGGGTACTTTTTATCCCGATATTCTCATGGAAGCAGAGCCCCGGGGCGCAGTTAGTAAGGAGATACATTTTTTGGAATATTCGTTAACTCTTCAGTTTCAGTGCCGTCATGAAACCCAATTCATGGCGATTCAATTATCCCATCAATCAATTGACTTTTATTACCAGACATGGGGCATATAACACACTCCAAATTGTATCTTAAACAAAGGAGGTTAAGTGCATTTTCGGATGATGAGAGCTTTTGATCGGCGCCGTTGACAAGTTGTTTAATAGTAGTTAATTTGTTCATATAAAAAATGTATGAGGGGTGTTTATAGAGCAAATAGTAGCCAAAATACTTTTTAGAATTTTCGTCTGTATGTTTGTACGCGCAACACGGAAAAATCCTAATCCTAACTAATATTATAAATGCTGTCGGATATTGATGTATGGGGGTAGGCTTTTAACTATGAATAAACAGTTTGTATCTGGAGGCCTTGTTTCAATGACGTGCCCATAATCCTCCGCACTAACATAAAGAACATGGCGCAGCCGGTATATAAAATAATTAATAATACGTGACATAGGCGCGTAGATTGTGTGTAATTACGTGTATAAAACATAAAATTGTGAAAATATCACTTGATGTGTGTGGATTACAATGGAGTCGATACTGCCGCCCCCGTCGCCATTTGCTTTCGTCAAGAATTTGGAAAACGTAACCTCAGGAAATGTTTCTAAAGACTGGGAAAAGTGGAGAAATGCCTTTCAAATTTATTTCGACGCGTGCGAGCTTTCAAAAAAGGATCCCAAAGTTCAAATTAATATATTTTTACACGTAGTTGGAGAACAGTGCCGTGAGGTATATGATCAATTCAAAGAATCGTTCACTGATGTTAATGTTCTAATAAAACGTTTCGATAAGTTTTTTTGCTAAAGAAAAATTTAACAGTGCAAAGACATCGCTTTTATAAGAAACCAGCTTGAAGGAGAATCCATTGAACAGTACTCTTTTGAGTTAAGAAAACTGGCGTCGGAATGTGAATTCAAGGATCTTTGCGATGATTTAATACGTGACAGATTAATTTGCGGAATTAAAGAAACGCAACTACGTGAAAGATTACTGAGAGAACCAAATCTAACGTTGCAAAAGTCTCTGGATATATGTAATGTAGCTCAACTATCAAAAGTACATGCCGGCACTATTAAAAGTGAAGTGGAGCATCGCGCTGATTTGGTGTCCAAGCAAAAAATATGTGAATGCGATGAAAGCAGATGTAAGGTGAACTGGATAGCCAGGAACGGACAAAAACCCAACCGTGGTGGTCGCGGTTCAAACTATGGAGGTACATCGTCGTCATACCGGGCGCAAGCGAGCGCAAGCGCCAGCCGTCCGGGCCAGTCATCATCACCACGCGATCGGAACGATACAAACAATAATAGACGCTCGTGTTATAAATGTGGAATGTATCATAATAAATACAAATGTCCTGCGTACGGTAAACGTTGTTTAAAGTGTAATAAGTTTAATCATTTTTCTAAAGTGTGTAATGTATTCGAGATGCAAGCCGATGACTCTTCCGATCAGGTAATTTACTCTTTTAATAATTCTTCTAATGATTGGTGTACAATGCTAAAGATAAATAATAATGAAATATCATTTAAAATTGATACAGGCGCGGATGTGAACGTTTTGCCTCGTAGTTATTTAGAAAAGATAGGTGTTTGTGATAACGATCTTATTCCAACATCAGTTAGGTTACGTGGCTATTCTGGTGGTGACATCAAAGTAATAGGTAGATGTAATTTAAAGATTTTGTATAAAGAAAATAATTTTATTTTGGATTTTGTTATAGCAGATGTTAATTCACCTCCAATATTAGGTAGACAATCGTGTCAGGAACTAAATATAGTGAAATTGATTCTGTCTACTAACAAAATAAGTAGTGATAACTTTCAAAATGATATTTTTAAAGAATATTCAGACGTATTTGAGGGTATAGGTTGTATGCCTGGTGTATACAAGATAGGTATCGATGAAAGTATTCGGCCAGTGGTTCATGCCCCTAGAAAGTTACCTATTGCCTTAAAAGAAAGTGTAAAAAAGAAATTAGATGAAATGGAAAAAGATAAAATTATTGCTAAAGTCGAAGGCCCGACTGATTGGGTGAATAGTATGACAGTAGTAAGAAAACCTAACGGAGATCTACGTATATGTCTGGATCCTCGTGATTTAAACAAAGCAATAAAGCGAGAGCATTTTAAATTGCCTACTCTTGATGAGATTACAGCAAAGTTAGCGGGTTGTAAATTTTTTAGTACCGTTGACGCAAAAAATGGATTTTGGCAACAGAAACTACATTGCGATAGTACAGATTTGTGTACGTTTAATACTGCCTTTGGTAGGTATAAATTTTTGCGTTTGCCTTATGGTATAACATCAGCATCGGAAGTTTTTCACAAAAAAATGTATGAACAATTTGATGACATAGAAGGCGTGAGTTTATTTGTTGATGATTTATTAATTTTTGCAAAATCAAGGGGGAACATGATAAAACACTTCGAAAAGTACTGGATCGATGTCGTAAAATCAACCTAAAATTAAATAAAGCTAAATGTAAAATTGGATTGAGTGAAATCAAGTATTTAGGCCATAAAATATCTTCTGAAGGTATTTATCCAGATGAAACGCACACATCGGCAATATCTAAAATGAATATACCAACAAATGTTAAAGAACTGGAGAGATTTTTAGGTTTAGTTAACTACATTGGGAAATTTGTACCGAATCTTTCAGAAAAA
This sequence comes from Ephestia elutella, assembly GCA_018467065.1. NCBI lineage: Eukaryota > Metazoa > Arthropoda > Insecta > Lepidoptera > Pyralidae > Ephestia > Ephestia elutella. Next base: position 19,726,584 of record CM031580.1, on the reverse strand, counting down.
ACACACTGTCTTAGACAATTATTAAAAAAAGATGTGGAGTGGCATTGGATGCCCTCACATCAAATTTCATTTGAAAATTTAAAAAAATGTTTAACTGATGTTCCTGTGTTACAGTATTATGTTTTAGATAAGCCTATAGTAATATCTGTAGATGCAAGCAAAAATGGGCTGGGCGCTTGTTTGTTACAAAATAATCTACCGGTTAGTTATGCATCCAGATCACTCACAAGTGCAGAACAAAACTATGCTCAAATAGAGAAAGAATTGTTGGCCTGTGTCTATGCGTGTGAAAAATTCTATTCATACATCTATGGGAGGAGCGATATTGTTATTGAGACGGATCACAAACCGTTAGTTAGTATTATAGATAAGCCGATAGCGAGCGCGCCGGCGAGATTACAAAGGATGCTATTACGATTGCAACTATATACATTTAAGTTGATATATAAGCCAGGTAAATATCTGTTTATCGCAGATACGTTATCGCGAGCGCCTGGACCGGTTTCCAACAGGGAACTGCACACACACGCTCGCGACTACTTCGATGCAAACGCGCAAGTGTGTGCTGTTGTAGCTTGTAACCCTCTCATAGATTCTCATTTCATACGATTACAAAAGGAAACGCAAGCGGATAACGAATTGCAACTATTGATTTCAAATATAAAGGCCGGATGGCCAGATCACAAACAACAAGTATGTGACGAAATTAAACCGTATTGGTGTTACAGAGATGAGCTATCGACATCTTACGGTATTGTATGGAAAGGTGATAGGGTTGTGATACCTAAAAATATGAGAAGTGAAATGCTTTCAAAGATACACATAGGTCATTTAGGATTAGAAAAATGTAAACTAAGGGCACGTGATACCATGTTTTGGCCTAATTTAAATAGTCAGTTAGAAGATCTGATTGGAAAGTGCCAAGCGTGTTTAACGTATAAAAATCAAAATAAAAAAGAAACAATGATTTCTCATGATATTCCCAATAGGGCATGGTCAAAAGTAGGCACTGATATTTTTCATTTAAATGGGAAATTGTATTTAATTGTAATTGATTATTATAGTAAATACATTGAGGTAATAAGATTGCATAATGCAACTTCCCAAGAAGTTATCAAACAATTAAAAATAATATTTTCTAGACACGGTATTCCTGATATAGTTATGTCTGATAACGGACCTGAATACAGCTCGCATTATTTTAAGATATTTGCTCAGCAGTGGTGTTTTCGTCATGTGACGTCATCACCGTCCTATCCGCAGTCGAACGGTCAAGCAGAGAGATCTGTGCAGTTGATAAAAAGATGTTAAAGAAAACTCAATACGATAAAACTGAATTTAGACTTGCATTACTAGAATATTTAAATACACCTATAAGCAATAGTCTGGCTTCACCAGCTGAGTTATTAAATAACAGAAAACTTAGAAGCATTGTTCCTTGTTCGCCAAAATTATTAAAACCTAAAATTCAGAGTAATGTAAGAAATGAATTGAATTTACGCCAAACTGCACAAAGTCGATATTACAATCGAGGAGCTAGAGATTTAGCAACCTTAAAGTCAGGGCAATCTGTTAAGGTTCGTATTAACAAAATATGGGTTAATGGGACCGTTCATTCCATTGTGGGAAAACGATCGTATTGCATTAAACTTGATCACGGTGGAAAATTAATAAGAAATCGTAGGCATTTAATAATTGATACAGAATCCGATAAGAAAAAGTTATATTCGCAGTGCGATCAGCCTTACCTACCTTACGATGATGTCACTATTCAGAGTTGTTCCGTACCTGTCCAGTCTAATAATAATAGTCATCCATATGTTACTCATTTTGGCAGGACTGTGAGGCAACCTGATCGGTGGGGTTTCGGAGCAGACGTGGTATGACAAACTGTATTTGTTATTATACATATAGGTTATTAATATAATATATAAATAAGATGATTAAATAAATAAATATTAAATGATTGATCTTTATATAAATTAATAGGTACACAAATTGAATTTATCAACTGGTATGCAATGTTAAGACAATAAATTAATTGAGATTTAATGATCATGAATTAGATTTTTTATAATGGTCAAAATCAATAAATTTTAATGTATTTTTCGTTTTCTGCATGAGTTGTGTAAGTATATTAAATTTAAGGTGTTTTTAATTGAGTTTCGAAAATAAATAGATAAATTAAAAATATTATGAGAAAATTAATAATTTATAGGTATATTAATAATTATATTGAATGATTGATCTTTAAATAAATTAAAGATAATCAGTTAATTTTGTTCATGTTATTATGCATGATATTATTTTTATGTATTTTGATTTTTTTATTTAGTATTATTCTTAGGTCAGTGTAGGTGTTTTTTTTTTTATTTTTTTTATTAAAAGGGGGTTGTCGGATATTGATGTATGGGGGTAGGCTTTTAACTATGAATAAACAGTTTGTATCTGGAGGCCTTGTTTCAATGACGTGCCCATAATCCTCCGCACTAACATAAAGAACAAATGCGAAAGTGAGTTTGTTTGTTGGTTTGTTTGTTTGTTACCTCTTCACGCTTTATCTACTGAACCAATCTTCCTGAAATTTCGCATACACATAGCTGGAAGTACGGAGACGGACATAGGGTACCTTTCATCCCGGGAAAAAGTACTGTTCCCGTGGGAAATTTACGCGGGCGAAATCTAGTATCTTTATAAAATCTGACATGATTTTCACATTGAAAGTTTCACATTTTCATATTGTTGAAGGTTTATTTAAATCTGGCTTAGGTTTCATCTCTTGATTCGCTACAATTCCACGAGGACGTAGTCGAGGGAATAAGGTAGTATAATGTAAAAAATCACGAGATAGGTACAATTTTACTAATCATAAAACAATACAATCTCTACTTGGTAGAGTTTCTATAATTAATTTCGAACATAATCATAAACAACTAGGTAATTTATCAATATTAATGTCATAAATAAAGATTGAATGAAATAGTTGTTTTATAGGCAAATAGTCGTATAACAAGCGAACAGGTAACGCAAATCTTTTATTTATTGGTTCGTGTTCTCGTATCGCTGGAACTCGAGTGATCCGATAAAATAAAGATATATTTTATATTTTCTCATAGATCACATCATCTTTATATAACACTAGCTGTCGCCCGCGGCTTCGCCCGCGTGACTTTGGCTTAGATGAAAAGTCTTTTTGTGTTCCAAACTGTTTCCTGTGTTCCAATCTTCGATTTTTATACGTCTACAGAAAATGCTCATCAGATTAATCAAGTTTTGCTAAAGCGCCATTTCCATATATGTTATAGTGTAGCTGGTCTCTTGCAGTTCTTCATCAGATGTTCCAGATCTTCAATTTTTATACGTCAGCAGAAAATGCTCATCAGGTTGAACGACTTTTGTTAAGGCACCATTTCCATATTTCTTATGGTTTAGCTGTTCTGTTATGGTTCTTCATCAGGTGTTCCAGTTTTCAAAATGAATTATAGCCTATATGTTGCCCAGGCTTAATAGCTATACAACGAAAAAAGTTTCATTCAAATCCGTCCAGTAGTTTTTGCGTGAAACGCGTACATACATACAGACAGACAGACAGACAGACAAGAAATTCCAAAAAATTTTTTTTGCTTTCTATTGTTCTTTTTAGGTGTCCCTCTATCCATTTTAGTCAAAAATACTAAATGTACAGACAAAATATTTTTACTGTTTTATTATATGTATACATGGGATACACTAATATTTTAAATGTGATAGTTTAGATGTGTGTGTGAGGATGTGAGTATGTTTGTTTGTTTCTCTGCTGGACGGATTTCGATGAATCATAGGGTACTTTTTACCCTGATATTCCTACGGGAGCCCCGGGGTGACTCTCTCTCCCTCTCTCAGCCGAAAGACGTCCACTGCTGGACAAAGGCCTCCCCCAAGGATTTCCACAACGACCGGTCCTGCGCTGCCCGCATCCATGCGCATCCCGCGACCTTCACCAGGTCGGCGGTCCACCGAGTGAGAGGCTTGCCAACACTACGTTTTCTGGTTCGTGTTCGCCACTCGAGAACTTTTCTGCCCCAACGGCTATCTGTGACTACTATAATGTAATATTGGTATAGCTACTAGTTAAATATTAAGAAATGCGACTCTGGACACATGCATGCCATACGACTAAATAAATAAATATTAATATTTATGGTTAGTAAACATTTGTGTAAAGTTAGAACATTGTTGAAATAGGCTCTGTATGTGTTTTATCCATTATAAACAGAAAAAAAATATTCGAATTTTCCATCAATTCGTTTTAAATTTAAAAAATGAAAATGATTTTATTTACTTAAATGGGCTAAAAATAGCACTTTTAAGAGGCAAGGTTATCATATGTGAATGTTTCTAGACAAGAAAAAATTAAAAGTACTTCAAGTACCTATGTAAATTGTGTGTAAAACAATAACCTTTGAAATACAAAGTCACAAAAGGCCCACAGAGTCATATTGATCAATCAGTTGAATCTCAAAACTTTGACAAAATTAGTTCAAGTTAGTTACCAACGTAAGTTTGAGAATACCTCTATAATTATTGAGCTTTTAGAAACGTAATTAAATTTTGTCTTAGTTTCAGAACTTTATGGGGGTTACTTTGAAGTTATGACCTTAAACCATAGACATAGAAACAAAAATCATTATTTAATAGACTTATAAACTTGATTGTTAAATGAAAAACATTCATAATAGCGTGCTCCAAATTCTATTGTTTTTACAGATTGTTCACAAATTCTATGGAACCAAAACACATAACAAGCCAATTATTAAAAATAAAAAACACGACTGACGAGTTTTTGCTCAATAAGTACATACAAACATATAAGTTATATACATTTTTGAAATCGCCTTTTAAAGCCCTTCAATTTGATACCCCACTCGATAAGATTGATCAAATTTTATTTTTTTGGTCTGCTATTTATCGCATATATAACCCGCCATTTTGTTTTTATGTTGACGTCATATAGCCTATGTCACTCGGAAGAATGCAAGGAATCTAAAAATACATCTCACATCAAAATCTGTTAAGCCGTTCAGGCCTTATGGTGGAATAAAGAAACTTACATACACACATACATACTTACATGGTACACCCTGATATTACAAATTATTATTTAATAAAAAACAATCATTTTATAAACAACGCTTGTAAAACGATACATTTGAAAAACATATGCTTTGACAAACTCATTCTTTTAAAAATGGATCATTTTACAAACTAATTACTAGACAAATATTGTGTTTTTTCAAATTATCATTTTACAAACAAATTATTTAACTAAATTTTCAATTGGTAAAACAACGTTAGACAAAATATCTTATGGCAAATACATCGTTTGATAAATATTATTTACCAAAACTAGAAGTTTCAAGTTTAAACTCACTGATCCCAAGATTTTCATCGTAGGGTTAGGTACAGAAGTCATTACTCGTCTTTTATTTGTAAATTAACTCACAAATCATATTGTGACATGATTTCAACATGCTTATACCTTTTATTGTGTCACACCGGGTCGGGGGATCTGGTAACCTGCAACACAGGATCTTTGATAGGTACCTAGCGCGGGCACCAGATCTTCACAACGATACTGTCCTTTATGATATTAAATTTAATTAATGTTTATCACATACCTATGTAATGTAGTCCAAGGCCATTTTTTGGAGTAAATAAACAATTTTTAGTTTTTTAATAAAAAAAGAAAATTTGTCTCCAAACGATCTGAGCTGCAAGTTGGTTCAGGTTATTTTTTTTATGACCGAAAGACTTCAGGGCAGAAAATAAGTTTGGTTCAGGTTATTTTTTTATGACCACCCGGAAAGACTTTGAGGGCGGAAAAGAAGTTAGGTTCAGGTTATTTTTTTTATGACCACCCGGAAAGACTTTGAGGGTGGAGAAGAAGTTAGGTTTAGGTTATTTTTTTATGACCACCCGGAAAGACTTTGACGGCGGAAAATAGTTAGGTTCAGGTTATTTTTTTTTATGACCACCCATAAAGACTTTGAGGGCGGAAAAGAAGTTAGTTTCAGGTTATTTTTTTTTTATGACCACCCGGAAAGACTTTTAGGGTGTAAAAGAAGTTAGGTTCAGGTTATTTTTTTTATGACCACCCAGTAAGACTGAGGGCGGAAAAGAAGTTAGGTTCAGGTAATTTTTTTATGACCACCCGAAAAGACTTTGACGGCGGAAAATAGTTAGGTTCAGGTTATTTTTTTTATGACCACCCAGAAAGACTTTGAGGGCGGAAAAGAAGTTAGGTTCAGGTTATTTTTTTTATGACCACCCAGTAAGACTGAGGGCGGAAAAGAAGTTAGGTTCAGGTTATTTTTTTTATGACCACCCGAAAAGACTTTGACGGCGGAAAATAGTTAGGTTCAGGTTATTTTTTTTATGACCACCCAGAAAGACTGAGGGCGGAAAAGAAGTTAGGTTCAGGTTATTTTTTTTTATGACCACCCGGAAAGACTTTAAGGGCGTAAAAGAAGTTAGGTTCAGGTTATTTTTTTTATGACCACCTAGAAAGACTAAGGGCGGAAAAGAAGTTAGGTTCAGGTTATTTTTTTATGACCACCCGGAAAGACTTTTAGGGCGTAAAAGAAGTTAGGTTTAGGTTATTTTTTTATGACCACCCGGAAAGACTTTGACGGCGGAAAGTAGTTAGGTTCAGGTTATTTTTTTTATGACCACCCAGAAAGACTTTGAGGGCGGAAAAGAAGTTAGGTTCAGGTTATTTTTTTTTATGACCACCCGGAAAGACTTTAAGGGCGTAAAAGAAGTTAGGTTCAGGTTATTTTTTTTATGACCACCTAGAAAGACTAAGGGCGGAAAAGAAGTTAGGTTCAGGTTATTTTTTTTATGACCACCCGGAAAGACTTTGAGGGCAGAAAATAAGTTGGGTTTAGGTTATTTTTTTATGACCACCCGGAAAGACTTGGAGAGCGTAGAAGTTAGGTTTAGGTTATTTTTTTTATGACCACCCGGAAAGACTTTAAAGGCGGAAAAAAGTTAGGTTCAGGTTATTTCATTATGACCACCCGGAAATACATGAGGGCAGAAAATAATTTGGTTTAGGTTATTTTTTTTATGACCACCCGGAAAGACTTGGAGAGCGGAGAGGAAGTTAGGTTTAGGTTATTTTTTTTATGACCACCCGGAAAGAATTTAAAGGCGGAAAAAAGTTAGGTTAGGTTATTTTTTTATGACCAACCAGAAAACCTCGAGGGCGGAAAAGAAGTTAGGTTCAGTTTTTTTCATGACCACCCGGACAGACTTTGAGGGCGAAGAAGTTCGGTTCAGGTTGTCTTTTTATAACCACCTGAAAAGACTTTGAGGGCGGAAAAGAAGTTAGGTTCAGGTTATTTTTTTATGACCACCCGGAAAGTTTGAGGGCGGAGAAGAAGTTAGGTTTAGGTTATTTTTTTTTATGACTACCTGGAAAGACTTTGGGGGTGGAAAAAACGTTAGGTTTAGGTTATTTTTGCCATTGGCATTGCTTAGCTTTTGGCCAAAGAAGCTGCCAGCCCTTGATTAATAATTTACCTATAGTAGGTTTGTAAAATGATGTTTTTGTCAAGAGAGTTATTTGATGAAATAAAACTTTATAAAATAAAAGTTTTATACTCGATACATTTGTAGAGTAAAACATTTATATAAAAAAAAGTTTGTAAAATGAAACGTTTTTAAAATAACGAGTTTGTAAAATGAAACATTTTTAAAAGGTATAGTTTTTTAAGTGATAGTTTATAAAGTGATGGTTTGTGAAAGGTTTTTTGGTGAAACATTAGTGAACCACATACATACATACATGAACCCTGAAAACATAACACTCCTTTTTGGTCAGTCGTGTACAAAATGACAAACATGACAAAAATGAGCTTCACAGAAGATATTACCTATCCTTCACCAACATAGGCAAAAACCATATCTATCATTCCCCAACTATCTGTGTCTCTAAGTAAAATTATTTATTTTTTTCTACGCCGAAGCCGAGGTAGCTAGCTCCCAGCTTTTTTCTAACTCAAGAAACATACCTATAAAGTCTAAGATCCCGCGTCAATAAAATATATACATAGTAACGCTGAAGACGATTTTCTTGCTTTCTTTATAATGCTTGTTCTCGAAGGTAACTAATATGTATTGATAGAATACAAATACAGATGATTGCACATCACTATGCACTACTAAAATTCGTGGGTGGCACTATCTTTACCGGAGATAATTCTCCACTAGTTTGGCACAGCAAAAAGATCTATCAATAAATGAGTCTCTACTCGACAGCTGCGAATGCTCATGAATTTCAACCAGCTCTGGTTATAACGGGATCCTTGTATTTCTCATAAGGTTAATAATCATAATATGGTTTGTCATAAGGCCTTTCTCATAATTTTTTATCATAATATTTTATTCAAATAATGTTAATTGTAATAATATTTGTGTAGACATAATCATAGATTGTCATACAGACTTATTTTATAAAATGGTTTATCATAGTTTTCTTTGTTCATATTTTATTTTATTGATGGTTTCCTGAATCAGACATTATGTTCATTTGATATTTGATTATACCTATTTCACATTAAGTTGACTTGACACAAACACTAGTATTTGGTTGGGGTGCGGCTAAGCCGCGAACATAAACAACAAAAAAACAAACACTTGACAAATCTTACCTTTTCTCTGAGTGCATCCGTACAATATGAGTTCTCTTTTCTCTATACATTATGAGTATTACTAATGATTAAATTATATTATGATTATTTATGTTTATGACAATTTTTACTTATTACAAAACAATTATGTTAAAAAATTATGAAAAAAAATATTTAAACTTATGATAATTATGATTATCTATATTTAGATTAACTATATTATTACAATTATTTTTATAAGAATCATTAGAGATCCGGTTATATTATAACATCATAATAATATAATATAAGAATCATTAGAGATCCGGTTATATTATAACATCATCTATACATATAATAAAACAGTAAAAATATTTTGTCTGTACATTTAGTATTTTTGACTAAAATGGATAGAGGGACACCTAAAAAGAACAATAGAAAGCAAAAAAAATTTTTTGGAATTTCTTGTCTGTCTGTCTGTCTGTCTGTCTGTCTGTCTGTCTGTCTGTCTGTCTGTCTGTCTGTATGTATGTACGCGTTTCACGCAAAAACTACTGGACGGATTTGAATGAAACTTTTTTTGTTGTATAGCTATTAAGCCTGGGCAACATATAGGCTATAATTCATTTTGAAAACTGGAACACCTGATGAAGAACCATAACAGAACAGCTAAACCATAAGAAATATGGAAATGGTGCCTTAACAAAAGTCGTTCAACCTGATGAGCATTTTCTGCTGACGTATAAAAATTGAAGATCTGGAACATCTGATGAATAACTCCAAGAGACCAGCTACACTATAACATATATGGAAATGGCGCTTTAGCAGAACTTGATTAATCTGATGAGCATTTTCTGTAGACGTATAAAAATCGAAGATCCGAAACATCTGAAACTATTTGGAACACAAAAATACTTTTCATCTATGCGAAACTCACGCGGGCGAAGCCGCGGGCGACAGCTAGTAATAATATAATATAATAACATCGGTATCTTATCGGAGGCCAAGACTCATTTTGAGTCGCTGCGCCATACATAATAGTTAGTTAGCTCTTGGCTCTTCTCGCTAATCGTTGGCGCTCACTAAAATGCCTAAGTGCTAGCTATCGGTGACAAAGTAAATTGAGTTATATGTTTGCTTATTGAAAGTCCAATGTCGCTTGACACTGTAAGCTGACACGCACCTACGAACCACAGAATTAGATTTAGGAAACTTGATAACAAAACCGTAAAAACAATCCAATTCATCCGCCTCATTACGCATTACTGAGTTGTGGCAAATAAAATTAGCATTTACGACGTGCCGTTAAATAAATTTATATCTCGTCAGGGTAAATGATAGAATTCATTACTTTTTACACGACTGACCAAAAAAGGAGTGTTATGTTTTCAGGGTTCATGTATGTATGTATGTAAGTTTCTTTATTCCACCATAAGTCCTCAACGGCTTAACAGATTTTGATGTGAGAGGTATTGTTAGATTCCTTGCATTCCCCCGAGTGACATAGGCTATGTGAGTTGTCAGTCGTGTTTTTTATTTTTTAATAATTTGCTTGTTATTTACTACTTGTAATAAAAGTCTGTCGACGCAAGATTTACAAGTTGTAAATCTTTCGTCGACAGACTTTTATTTAGTTGCAAGATTTATTGTAAAGGCATGTTGTTACTGTTTCGAGACAAGAACTAGTGTGTAAAAAAAGAGTTGAGTATGTACTAAATACCTATCACTGAAGCAGTGGTCGCCAAGTGGTAATGACACCCGCCTAATTCACCCCGCGCCCCGCGGCCGGTCTAGTCGCTTACCGTGTCATTCAGCCTTTTAAAAATAATTAATAATACTTCCAAGTTGAAATACATGTTTACATCAGTATTAAACGTTTTCTATCATACCGATCGCCTAAAACATACATAAATCAAGAAAAAGTGATAGTGATTTGTGCAATAAGACGAAAGAAATATTCACGGATAAACAGTGAGTCAGATTGAATACCACATTAATATTGAAATTACCCACAAGCACGCTTATAAACACTGACGCATCTCACTCAAATCACTTAATAGCATTCGCAATTTTCATCAGTTGAAATTAAAGTTTGACGGCTCAGCGGTAGTACGACTGTCTTCAACTACACGAAGCGCGAGTTCGAGCCCCGCTGGGAACATTTATATTTAGCAACAACAAAAGATGAATTTTTTCCAAAACGTTACGATGAGACGTCCTCGATCGGAATCAAATTCAGAAATAAATACTGAGGACAGTAGTTCATCGAATAATACGCTAGATGGCACTGCTAGTAGCTTACCTAATACTTCTGTTGATGAAAACAACGAAATAATAAGTGAATTAAAAAATAAAGTTGACAGACTAACAGCGGAATTAGAAACATCAAACACAGTAGTTCATAATTTAACACAAGAAAATAACACACTTAAAAAACAATTACAAGAATTAAAACAACAACTTCAGAGTACAGTCACACAGTCACAAAGCAATAACAATGACCAATTAAGTTCAACTAAAACTAAAAAGAAAGATACTAAAGTTAACAAAAGTACAGGTACACATAAAGGACAATGTTCCCTAGTACTAGCACAGTTCACTCACCACACAAAAATGAACCGAAAACTTCACAAATCGAAGATTTACAAGCACAAAGGTCAAGCACTCCAAAAACAAGAAAAACACACAGGAATAAGCTATGTCTTATAAGTAGTAATAAAACATGCCACATGTTGAATCATATGCAACATTCTTTTTCTGATGAATATGAGACATGTCATCACTTAAAACCAAAATGCGACATTAAAGAGATGCTAAAAGGTATTGACAATAAACTAAAAAACTACACAATGAGTGACTTTTGTGTAATATTCATTGGGCCGGAAGACTTTTTATTTACGAAAAACTACTTTGATCTTGTTGAACATATTCGAGGAATACTTAAGAAACTAAATCACACAAACATAATAATATGCCTACCAACATTTCGGTGCAATAATCATTCTGATATGTTTAACTGGAGGATTGAAAATTTTAACAACCTGTTATACATGGATAACAAAACTTTTGAATATGCATATATACTTGATTCTAATCTACCTTTGACTTATGACTTTGAAATGTTTGATAATAGACGTGGAATTGTAAATAATTGGGGAATGAAAAACATATTTATGTTTCTGAATGTTACTATAACTGAAATAAGTCAAACTAATGCCACAAATATGCATCACAGTGTGAACTCTTCACCACAGTTTTTTCGATCATAAGAACACTGCTAACAACCAAAACCACTTCATAAATATATTACATCAAAACATCGCAGGTTTAGTCAGCAAGTCAAATCAACTTACAATACACCTGGATAACTTATTGCAGTCTGAAAATACTCCAATAGATGTCATTTGTATAACAGAGCATTTCATTTTATCTGGACAAGAGGATCTTCTTGATCTCCCTAACTACCATTTGGCGGCCCATTTCTCAAGAAAAAACAGTAAAAGAGGTGGAGCGTGTATAATGACAAAAGTTGGAGTTCCTTTCCGTGAATTGGTCGACATACCTAAACACTCTGTTACTGGAGTAATAGAATGCTGTGGAATTGAACTGATTTGTCATGACTGTATCATTGTATGTGTATATAGATCCTCAGTATCAAAAAACTATTCCCTATTTTATGAAAAATTAGAACTAGTGTTAACCTCTGTTTGTAAAAAATCACCTAAAAAATAATCTTATGTGGTGATTTTAATATTGACATTCTTAAAAAAACTAACTTAGCACTAGAATTTGAAAATTTTTTATTGGGATTTAACTTAAAACTACAAGTCAAACAAGTAACCAGAACAGCTAGCAAAACGTGTATTGACAATTTCGCTCATAATTTTAAACGAGGTTGCAAGTCTAAAGTTATTGAACTTGCTCTCTCTGACCACACAGCTCAAATTCTAACATTTCCAGTTAAAAACACACAATTGGTAAACTCGTGGAAAACTAAAAAACGTGATCTGTCAGTGGAAAATATATCTAAGTTTAAATCATATTTGCAAAGTTTGTCCTTTTCGGAAATATATAATACCGAAGATCCCAACATAGCTTATAATAGTTTCTTTGAATATTTTTCTCTCTTATACGATCTATGTTTCCCTTATAAAGTTGTTAATAATAAATCAAATAAAAAAATTAAATGGATATCTAAAGGTGTAAAACTATGTAGCAAAAAACAACGTTCACTTTTATGGAAATATCGTCATTCACCAACTAGAAGCAATAAGAATAATTTTAAGGAATATAGTAAAAAATATAAACAAATTATTAAACTGACTCAAAAGGCACAAAATACTCATTTCATTAAATCATCTGTAAATAAAATGAAAGCTACATGGCAAGTTATAAATGGCTCCAATAAAACACATAAGGGTCATATTTCAAAAATAACTTATAACAATAGTGAAATAACTGATCCAGCAGAAATAGCCGAAGCATTCAATAACTACTTCACTGATATTGTAAAGACTCATCCAAAAGCCAGTACTTCATCTAATATAAACTTCAGTCCTAATACCCTATTTATGCCACCTGTAACAACGCAAGATGTCATCAGTATAATAAAATCATTAAAAAATACCAATAGTGTAGGACATGACAAAATATCTACAAAAGTAGTAAAATATGTGGCAGATGAACTGGCTCCACACCTCAGTCACATTATGAATCTTAGCATATCTAGTGGTGTATTTCCAGATCAATTAAAAATAAATATAATAAAACCCTTATTTAAAAAAGGAAATAAAGAAGATGTCTCATGTTTTCGACCATTAGCGTTGCCGTCTGTTTTTTGCAAGATATTTGAGAAATATTTACATGACATATTATATAATTTCCTTGAAAAGTACAATATCTTATGTGAAGAACAAAAAGGGTTTAGAAAGAATAAAAACATAAACATGGCAATATATGACTTCCTTAATAAAATACTTAACAGCATAAATGACAAAGCACCTATCTCGACCCTATTCACTGACATGACAAAAGCGTTCGATCATGTGAACCATGAAAAGCTTCTAAATAAACTCGACGCTTACGGAATAAGAGGTAATGTTTTAAATTTACTAAAATCATATTTAAGTAACAGAACACAGTTTACAGAAATAACAAATATATGCCCCAAAACCAACAATGAAATAAAATATCGATCTACAGATAGAGTAGTTAAACATGGTGTGCCTCAGGGAAGTGTGCTGGGCCCATTACTGTTTATCATTTATATAAATGATCTCCCGAGAGTGACTAAACAATCTATGATTTTGTTTGCAGATGACAGCACAATAGTTATTAAACCTGACATTTTAAATAATTTTGAAAACGATATAAATTTGACATTACAAAATATAATTAATTGGTTTGAGAATAATAATCTAACAATAAATTTGACAAAAACAAACGTTATGCACTTTTACAATAAAAAGTTACCTTACATAAATATTCATTATCAAGATACAGATATAGATACTGTAGACCAGACAAAATTTTTAGGACTAAAAATTGATAACAATCTTTCATGGAGGCCTCATTCAGAAGAGTTAGTCAAAAAATTAAATAAACTTGCGTATGCGTTATATAACTTACGTAAAATTGTCAATCGTAACACTGTAATGACTGCCTACCACGGTCTTGTAGCATCTATATTACGTTACGGCATAATATTCTGGGGTAATACTACTGAAAGAGAAGTCATATTTAAAGCTCAAAAAAGGTGCTTACGAGCAATATGTGGACTTAAAACTAGGGATAGCTGTGTTGAATACTTTAAGACCCTAAATATACTAACTGTCCCTTCTCTATACATTTATGAAATGGCTGTTTTTGTAAAGAGTAACCCTAAATTATTTCCGATGTTGTCAGATTCACGTAGAAGGAACAGATTGCGACCACAATATTTATATAATGTTGTGACACTCAAATGCAATTTAGCGCAAGTTCGCAAAAGTGTTATTGGAATGGCTCCTAAGATATATAATAAATTGCCTAATGAATATAAAATGCTGAATTTGAAAATGTTTAAACATAAGTTATACTCGTTTCTAGTTAAAAAATGTTATTACTGTATTAATGACTTTTTAAATGACACATTTTAATTTTTTTTTTTTTTGACATTTGTTTTATAATTATTTGATTAACTTTTCATTTATTTTAATTTATATATGATTCCTACTATGATTGTTATGACAACTTTTATTTAAATATGATTTAATTTGACATGTCTGAATTAATTAAATTATTAGGTACCTATATATTTGTATGCTGTATTGTAACGGCAAAACATAGTGGTTAAAAATTTTTATTTTATCTACCAAGTGCATGTACCTATGTTTAACAAATAAATGATTTCTTTCTTTCTTTCTTTCTTTCTGAGTTAGGATAGGACCCGGGTTCAAATTATACCTGTGTCACATGAGTTTGTAGTCAAATCTGACACATGTATGGTAGTTTTCTCATAGACCACCACCTGCTTACGGTGAAGGAAAACATCGTGAGGAAACCTGCACATTGGTTGTTTAGTACTGCCACTAGATGGCAGTAGTCGTAAAAGTCATGTCAGATGCCTTTAGGTGACTTGAATAAAATCTGACAACAGTGTTAGTAAGTAATAACACACTCGATAAGAAAGAAAGACCGTGTCGATTCAATGGACGGTGGAACTGTCACAACTCGATAAAAACTCAGTTTGGACTAGTTACTGGAGTCGCCTTGTGATAGGTCTGAACTTTGGAAAAGTGGAAATCGAGTCAAAAGTTTTAAATATGCCGTTAAACGGTTCAGTTACTATTAAAAAAACCTTTGTCGTGTCTTTGAACCAAGTGGCTTGAGTTCGTGGGAAATGTACTTTTTTGTATTGACTACCTATAGTTGTTAACATCCGAGAGAAGATAAATGTATGTCTATTACTCTTTCACGCAAGAATTAGATGACAGATTTCATGTTTATAATACGAGTAAAACTGTCTAGTTTTACAAATGTTCCTTTTTATACTGAAAGTTCCTGCACACTTTGGTAGCCTAACATTCCGATCCGGTTGACGTCAGGTAGGCGGCCGGTCATTAGAATATTATGCCAAATCTTAAAAATATCAATTATTGCACGAAAAAAAAAAAAAAATTAATGTTAAAAATAAAATATATCAGTAGTATGAAATAAAAATGGACTAAAGAACGTCGAAAGGCCAGTAAACAGCATTGTGTTCATTCATCGTAAAATCAGGTCAGCTGCATCGTCGCCTTGGATTTTTTTTTTTTTTACTTTCATTGAAAGACTGTTCTCACGTCAGTTTATATTCAATACTCGATATCTTAAAGCTCAGAAAATACACAAATTTTGGAAATTTTAAACTATTTGAAAAAATATAAACAACACCTTATCCTACCTACTAAAGACTTATATATTTGAACTAGCGCCCCGCCCCGTCGTTGCTTGAGAGGAACATACATAAATAATACAATAATTAATTTGTATAATAAAATTTATTTACACCCACATGATCTCTCTGCTCAACCCTAAGGTTTGACTGTCAGACAATGCTTTTAGCATTAAGTCCACCTTTTGTACTGTACTTTTGTATGTGTGTACAATAAAGTTTAAATAAATAAATAAATCGTAGCCTATGTCATTTAGATATAATGTAGCTTGTTATTTTTGAAAGAATTTTTGGAATCGGTTCAGAACATCAGAAGATTACCCCCCCTCTCTCTCTCTCTCTCTCTCTCTCAGCCGAAAGACGTCCACTGCTGGACAAAGGCCTTCCCCAAGGATTTCCACATTGACCGGTCCTGCGCTGCTGCCCGCATCCATGCGCGTCCCGCGACCTTCACCAGGTCGTCGGTCCACCGAGTGGGAGGCCTGCCAACACTACGTTTTCCGGTTCCTCCCCCCCCCCCGCCCCTACCAACTCACAAACTCAAAAAAACTTCTTCTGTATAAGTAGGTATGTAACTAATTCTGAAATACCTATAATTATAGGTACCTATAGATATCAATCTTATTATACTCTTTTCTTGGTACATAAGTCATAAAAAGGGCATGAAAAACAATCAAAAAACGTACTGGATCGTTCTCCCGGATTAGCATGAGAACTGTGCGATTTTTTGCCCCAATTATCCTCGGATACAATTTGTCAGTTTATGCAAATTTATTCAATTCGGCCATCCGGATCTGTGCCCATTTCCTTACTGGCCAGAGTTTTTTTATTGTAACAACTGGAAATGGCTGTCAAATAAATAATGGAAACATTTCAACTTTTGGATTTGTCTGGCGCAAATTAGACACGTTTTTTACCGAAGCTTCAATGGCAATCAGAGAAAATCAAAATTTAAATAGAAATTGAAAAAAATATACAACGTTACATTACTATTTTAATACGGATACTCACGTGTATTGTTATCCGGGACCGTCGTAGCCGACTAGTTTTGACTTCATACGGAATCATTTTAAACTGGGTATCCGCATTAAATTCCTAAGATCGTATAATGGATCTATATTTTGTGATAGCGATATACGAGCAATAACTAAAAAAGATACAAAACTGAACTTATAAGGGTTCACTTTCAAATTGGAGATTGGAACCCTAAAAATGAAATACAAATAAAAAATATAATATATCATAAGCAATCTTTCCCGGGATATTAAAAAAAGGCAATAAAAGACGCCGAAAAATATAACGGCGTCAGAATGAAAAAACTCGGAAAGGGAATCCGTATGACCATACAAACGCAAATATAGCTACATATTATAATATTCTATATTATACTTTCATATGAAAATACTATATTATATTGAAAAAAAAAATCACAAAGAAGAAGAAAGTTTTATATCTGACTAGCTTTTGCCCGCGGCTTCGCCCGCGTGAATTTCCTACGGGAACAGTGCTTTTTCCGGGGATGAAAGGTACCGTCTTTCTCAATAGGTACTTCTGTGTGTATGCAACATTTCAAGATTTTTTTTGTTTATTATTAAAGATGGGTTTGCTCTTTCGGGATAGTAGACGCTGGTTGGAACTTCCAAGGTTTGCGCCGAGCCAATGCAGGACCCTTGGGGTCACCGACGACGAGACCTGCGCCGTGGCATGCAGTCCACGGTCCGGGAAAACTGCACCCTCAGGCGATGGGAGTGAAACTCAGGGAGGCGTCAATTTACATCACCAGGCGGGCACGTGGGTCACGACGGCACATGCTTCCTGAGTTTGTTGCGCCGCCTCTTCTCCACTTGCGCTTTGGAGGCCGTGGTAAACTTAGCTTTAAGTAATTTTATGACGTCAACTAACTAAAAAACAAGAATGTGACGATTTGTAAGTGCTATTTTTAAGCCTATATGAATAAAAATAATTGACTTTGACTTTTTGACCACAATCTTGCCTGATGACAGAGATGAGGTCTACAATCGTCAGAAGCAGCCTATTCACTCTGGTTTTGAAGAGAGTCGGGTTGTATGTGCTCGGGAATACAGACGCAGGCAGGGAGTTCCATTGCTTCGCTGTGCGCATTAAGAATGACGACGAAAAGCGATTTGTGCGTGCGGGAATATTAACCAAGAAGGGATGATAGCCCGCAGTGCGTCTGGTTGTCTGCTCTGCAGCGGACTGTACATTCATGCGACATTAGAGTTACTTTTTATCTAAAATCCACACGGCACCGGAGGGTATAGCTAGTTAGTTAAAAAAAAAAAACATAAATTCGGTGAAATACAAGCCCTTTTAAGTACATTTCTTTTAACAACGCCCAATGTCTGTTGACAAAAAATATTTTCATAATTCCTTTCCTTTCTAATTCCTTTCAAAAGTTCCTTTGTAAAGGAAAAATGTATCCGCAATCTTTTGTTGGTACAATCGAAGAGGAAAAGATAATATACTTTGAGTCTTAATAAACAATATTATGTGTACATTGAAACGTTATCAATCTATACATATAATAAAACAGTAAAAATATTTTGTCTGTACATTTAATATTTTTGACTAAAATGGATAGAGGGACACTTAAAAAGAATAATAGAAAGCAAAAAAATTTTTTTGGAATTTCTTGTCTGTCTGTCTGTCTGTATGTATGTACGCGTTTCACGTAAAAACTACTGGACGGATTTGAATGAAACTTTTTTGTTGTATAGCTATTAAGCCTGGGTAACATATAGGCTATAATTGATTTTGAAAACTGGAACACCTGATGAAGAACCATAACGGAACAGCTAAACTATAAGTAATATGGAAATGGTGCCTTAACAAAAATCGTTCAACCTGATGAGCATTTTCTGCTGACGTATAAAAATTGAAGATCTGTAACATCTGATGAAAAGCTCCAAGAGAGATTTTTCATCTAAGCGAAACTCACGCGGGCGAAGCCGCGGGCGACATCTAGTATTATATATTATAAAACTTTTTTCCAAAAAAAATGAACCGACTTCCATCATATAACTAAAAATCATGAAATAACATACAGGCAGATTTATCAAAAAGAAAAATGTATTGGCATGCTACCTACTGAACGAGGTGAAGTCGGTGCCAAATTAAAAATTAAATAATCTAAATTAACATTAGAATCATGTAGTAAAATAAAATGCCTAACTAATTTCACTTGCCGAAAATTAAGAAATCGTATAAATAAGTATTATTTATAAGTTTGATTTGAAATGTCAAAACATGTCAGAATTCCACTATTTTTGGCAAATAAATAAACCAAGAGCCCGCGACGGCCAAACCGTTCTTATTTTAAAAATGCTGAATGTTTCCCTATGTGGGATATACGGATAAAATAGATTAGCGACTAGGCATGAAGTTTGGATCTTAGTTGCTATACATAAAAAAAACATACATACATCGAAACATATAACCTCCTCTTTTTTTGGGAAGTCGGTTAAAAAACACGCGTATCGAAAAAATACGTAGGTTTTAAGATTTGCCTTTCACATGAAAAGACTTAAATTAAAAATATTTTGTAGGCAATTAGTCAAAAATAGAAAACAAAGAAAATCAAAATTTCCATTTTTCTGTTCTCGTTTCTATAAAAAAAAATACTCGTATTTGAACCCAACACGAGTAGAACTTCAAAGGAGTAGTACCCCCTGCACCCACATATTTTAATAGCCCAGAGGTCTGTCAAAATTACTGACATGATATTTGAATGTAAAGAGCATATTAAAACAAAGGGCATAAAATACGAGTTTAATGTTTTGGCCTCACAACAAAGGGAAAATTAAAAGAATGATTATATTATTTGATGCTCTAAAAGAACAAATGTAATAAAAAGAAAACAATTTTATTTATTTATTTTTGATCATTAAATCTGGCCAGTACGAAAAAAAAAAGAGCGTCCATTTCCATTGGTCCAATTTCCGATTCAATATTTTGTGCGGGAAGAAAATCTTTTCGAATTCCGTTTCTTTACACGCTCCCATGGTAAATGTTATTAAAAACTTTAACCTCGTTCATCTTGCGTTCCATTACCGCCACGATATAAATTACTTTGCGATACCATTTATTACTGGCAGTCTCAGTGGACTACAAGCAGATTGAGTTCTTAAACAATTTATAGATTTACATTGTTCTTACAATTAATTTTCATTCCACTTCCTACCGTGTTAAGGTTGTTTTTTTCTTTCAGATTATCGGTCCATCGCATCCGCGGTCTTCCTCTCTTTCTGTAGCCCAGGTCACCACAGACGTCCAGATTTGACTGATGCATGTCATAAGTATCTATACATATCTTGTAATGTTAACAAAAAATAAATTATTTTCTCGTATAAAACTACATTTTTATAAAACCAATACCAATTTCATAGAGAAGTAAAATACTAAAGTATTTTTTATATAAATAATTATCTTCAAGCGGAAGCGGAGGGCGGGAGGGGAGGTGTATATGTTTGTAGACAATAAATTTAATTCATATGCAAATTAAAAACCTGTATTGACAGTATGAATACCAAGAAAAACACGTCTGTTTTATTGTTCGTTGTATATTTAAAAAAATCGATATACTGTACGAATATTTTGCGCTTTTCCCGCGACTTTGCCTGCCGAATTATATTTTCGTACAAAAAAATATTTTTTTAAAAGAATACCTCAGAGAATGTACATGCAATATGTTACTCAGGTGGGGTACTTGATAGCCTATAGACTTTCTTATTATTTTTGTGTATTCCTATTATATAAGTACAAAAATAATTTTCTTATCTGAATAGTAGTTTTAGAGATCAGCGCATTGAAACAAACTCTTTAGCTAGGATATTTTTTGGTGTAAGTACTTATGTAGTGGTCTTTTTAAATTCGGTTTTTTGAACAAAATCCCTATTTCAGGGATCCTTGGATCTTTATATATGGAAAATCAACTATATCCATGGCAAATTTCATCAAATCACGGTTAACCCGTAAAAGCGTAACAGAAAAACAGACAGACTTATCTACGCATTAGTTACAGTATAGGTATTGATATTATTTTAACTCAGTATATAATCGTTTTTGAGCCTACGAGTTGCCGCGCCGCAGTACATACTGCACGCTGTTGCATACGATTTCATATAAAGATTTATAATTGTGTGCGTGCCGCTCCTGCCGTTTTATTTATAGTGCGCGTTCACCTTTAAGGATTCTTTATTTAAGAACGTATCCCTAAAAACAAATGTCTTTACTTATCGTATGTTTCATTGTAAAAAGTACCTGCCACCTTTTTTCGAGTTTTTTATCATAACATTTGTTCTCATTTCTTGTGTGTGTACGGTTTTTAACTTTGTTACATTTTTATTGTGAGAAAATTTATTAATTAGGCAAGTACTATTTTTTATAAAAAATTTAAATCCCACTAATATTAGAAATGTAAAAATTTGGACGTGCATGTGTGACTCAATCAAGCATAATTTAGTATAAAACAATATTATCATTACTATGTTATAAAATGTGAAAGTTTATGTAAAATTAAAGATAATATAGAATCGAAAACAAAATCAAAAAAATCAATCTGGGTCTTATGCCCGCGGCTTCGCCCACGTGAATTTCCCACGGGAACAGTGCTTTTTCCCATAATGATCTGTGTGATTTGCCCATATATGTATTATTTATTTATAAATTCATTCAGCTTAGTTTCTCCATCCTTCTTCAGCACCACATCTCTAATGCTGTCTATCATTTTTTGTGGAGTTCAAATATTCCTTAATTAACCTTATTCATGCTTAATTAGCTTTATAACTATGTAATTTCAAATTTGCAGTTGCTTAAAATTACAGGCACACACTCGAATTATATTTATTTGCATAGATATGGATGTAAGGATTATGCGTGAGTCGACTGCCCTGTTATTAGAATGTCATTAGAATTCATCATCCAAATTGCAGTATCATTAGAATCGTTAACATACGCTATAAATTACAGAAGTCAACAGTTTTGTGTCTTTAATAGTTTGTATTTCTTTAACTTATCACGTAAGTGCAGCTATAATTTTTTTTTAGCTTTTTCTGTCCCACTGCTGGACAAAAGCCTCCCCTAACTTCCTCCTCGTAGGTATCTCTGTCTCTAACTTAGTCAAACTAATATTTTTTTAATTATTTAAAGTACATACTTATAAGTGGGTCTTTGTTTCAATTGTAACAACTGTAACTCTAATTAGTTTACTTTTTAATTATTATTTCCTGCAGTGTATTAAAAATTAGTTCATTAAAGATTTTTTTAATTTTAGAAAATATTTTCCAAAATGAATGCAGCAACGTTGGTAGCAAATGTAAAAGGAATTCAACAAATCTTCCAAGCCCTCGTTGTATTGGCTATGACGGCGTACCTGTTCCCGCCCAATGCTAAACTTGAAGGTTAGAACTATAGGGATGTACTCGTAAAATCCTACTTCCATACTAAAATTTAAAATACAAAAGTCGGTCTGTCTGTTGGCTTTCACGGCTGAACTGCTAGACCGATTTTTGTGAAATTTGGTAAGGATACATACAGTTAAAGACTCAAGTTCAAAATATACTTGACTTTTTCAAAATCAACCTCCAAGGAACTGCAATAACTGGGGGTGGATATACAGGAGGAGGACTAGTAGTAACCAATGTAGTTCAAGTTTTAAAATAAACATTTGTACCTGTCCATCCCGTAAGGGATAAAAACGTGATACTATATCTGCTGTACTGTACTTTTATCTGCAGATGGCGCAACATTCCACTACATCATAGTCGGAGCAGGCTCAGCTGGGTCTGTGGTGGCGAGCAGGCTGTCAGAGAATAAAGATGTCACTGTACTCCTGATAGAGGCGGGCGACGACCCACCTTTGCAATCAGTTGTAAGTACCTACATCTACAATGAGTTGAACACACAACAACCCTTGCAATCAGTTGAACACTACACTTATCTTGGGTAAAAAACAATCGCCTATTTTTCTTCCAAATGACTGATCAAGTTTATTTAACACAACTTCACATTGACATATTATAACCAAATAAGCCATTATTTATTCATAATCTTGAGATACCGATTGGTATGTATCAAAGGGAATAATGTATGTATTAAATATAGGGGAATATTGTCCTGCATGCGATTCCTTGTAGCTGAATTTGTGTGATATGAATTTATTTTTTAATTGTCTGATATAAAGTAATTTGATTTGAATTGAAATTATTGTTTTAAAAGCAGATAACTATTCAATTTCCAGTTATTAATTAAAATGTTTTGGGCACATTGCAACAAATGATCCGCCGTGTGATGGCAACGGTAATATGTAGTTTTTTTAATGTTACAGCTTCCAGCTTACATGGGTTTGCTTAAAGGATCGCAATGGGATTGGAATTATACCTCCATTCCAAATTGGACACAAAAATGCCACAAAGGTGAAGTGACTGACATGACTCGAGGAAGGGCTCTTGGTGGATCCAGCAGTATTAACTATATGTTATATGTCCGAGGCAATCCCCATGATTTTAATACTTGGGCAGATATAGTCAAAGACCAAACTTGGAACTACGATAATATCCTACGATTCTTCAAGAAAAGTGAACGATTACACGATGAACTAATTTTAAACTCTCCATTAGGAAAATACCACGGGACTGACGGATATTTAGGAGTGACAAGACAATCAAAAAATGTTACGCATAAATATTTACAGGCTCTCCAAGAAGTTGGTAATAAAATTGTTTTGGACACCAACGGTAGAGATACGCTAGGGTATAGTGAGCCTATGTTCACAATAGCAGATGGACACCGTCAAAGTACTGCATATGCTTTTCTGGGCCCTGCTAAAGATCGCAGTAACTTATTTGTCCTGAAAAATACTTTAGTTACCAAGATTCTTTTCGATAACAATAATAATGCTCTAGGAGTAGAAACAGTTAATGAAGACAATGAGAAGAAAGTGTTCAAAGCAACAAAAGAAGTTATAATTTCAGCTGGAGGAATAAATAGTCCTCAGCTTCTAATGCTGTCTGGAATAGGCCCCAAAAATCAGTTAGATGAATTGGGAATCCCTATAATAGCCGATTTACCAGTTGGTGAAAATTTTCAAGATCATCCTCCAGTTATGATGATATATCCAACCGAAACGTTGCATGGACCTCAGAAACCGGTTAACCCTTATTTTGAACCAGTAACACTGGTCATAGGATATGTTGCACTGAACAAATCTCAAACATATCCTGATTATCAAGCTTTAAGTGTTATATCAGATTCGAATACCGCACTTCAACTATGTACTTTCAGCTTCACATTCAATGATGACATATGCAATAAGTTTTATAAAGAAAGTGTTGGAAAAGAAGTATATTCAGTTTTTACAACCCCGCTTAATTTAAAGTCCAGAGGCAAGATCGTATTGCGTAGTCGGGATCCTAAAGAACATCCAATATTAAACCTTAATACTTATTCTAATGAAGAGGACTTAGAAAATGCTATTGATGCTATCAAAGATGTTGATCGTGTAACAAGATCTAAATATTTCCGAAGCGTCAATGCGACACTGCTGATTCCACCAAGTTGTGAAGGATTGGCGGTTGGTAGTAGGGAGTACTGGTTGTGTTATGCTAAATGCTTGGTGACGACGATATGGCACTACATGGGGACCTGTGCTATGGGTTCTGTGGTGGATTCTAACTTGAGGGTCTACGGCGTTCAGAAACTTCGTGTTGTAGATGCCAGCGTGATGCCCACCATCACTAGTGGGAATATCAATGCACCTACTATTATGATTGGAGAAAAAGGTGCAGAAATGATTAAAGAAGACTTTTATTGTTTTGTATGATCGTGATTAATAATTCTGCAGTAATATATCTGAAAATTGCATCGTCTTCTCATTTCAACTCCACTTCATTATAATTTTTATGCTATCCATAAAAAGATGAGTGTTTGACCCTCAAAGCGAATTTGTTATTCAGATTAAGTATTTCAAGTGCTTTTTTAATCCGACAGCTCACTGCTGACTTACAAAAAGCAATCCGTATTTCGTGATTTATTTTGAAAAATTATTTAAAAATGTGTCATGTTTTTAAGTTTTAAATTATTGTAAATTAAGTTTACGTTGGGGACAGCTCTCTAAAAGTCAAGATGCTTTTAAAATTCCTAAACATTTATTTTAGTAATTAAGCACTTATTTTTTCTTAGATTTATTTAAGTTTTTCCTTCTGAAATCAAAATGTTGTTCTTTTTGTGCGTATTTAATGGATTTCTTACCTCAAAAGGAAAAAAAAGGTTCACTTATAGGATTTTGTTTCATCTGTCTGTCCATTGTCTTACTCTAGATTCTACATAGAAATCTCATAGTCTGTACCTACTAACAGGTTTGCCTTTGCCAAAATTTTTGAATAACAGAGTGTCATGATAAATATTGACATATAATAGCTATTTAAAATAAATACTAACGGGACTTAGTAGCATGAGTCAAGCTACGATTACAGTGACTGCAACTTCACACGAAACGTCAGCTTCAATAAATATACTAAGTAAATAATACGTAATAAAACGAAAGTTTAAGACAGACTCAAAACAGGCATACTGTGATATTTACCTAAATATCTTTGCATGCGCCTCATTACAATTCAATTTACGCGTAATTGAATTGCAAGTAGCGAGACATTGTGAGGCTATGGAAACCACTTGGTAAATGTTTGCCGTTAAGTTTAAATTAAGTTGCAAGTTGGGTTTACTTGGGTAAAACGTCTTGATGGGGTTTCTGAGTGACACTTAGATCCCTTGTCCAAATCAAAAAGAAGTAAGTGAGTAAGTAAAAATACTAATAACTACTACTACTACGTAAGTAATAATACTATAACATATTGGTTTTGATGTAATTAAGTAAAAATACTTAATTTCATCAAAACGAATATGGTTCGAATCTAGACGTAAAAACTTGTGTGGCTTACTGTCGGTAATATTGTTGTTACATTGTTTTTGATTGTAAAGTTCTAGTTTTCCAAATAAATAAAATCTATACATATAATAAGTGAGTAAAAATATTTTGTCTGTTTATTTAGTATTTTTGACTGAAATGGATAGAGGGACACTTAAAAAGAATAATAGAAGGCAAAAAATGTTTTTTTGAATTTTTTGTCTATATTTATGTATGATCACGCTAATCTCCTAAAGTACTGAACCGATTTGAATGACACTTTTTTTGTTGTATAGCTATTAAGCCTAGACAACATTTAGGCTATAATTGATTCTGAAAACTGGAACACCTGATTAAGAACCAAAATAGAAACGTTAAACTATAAGAAATATAGAAATGGTGCCTTAACAAAATCGTTCAACCTGATGAGCATTTTCTGCTGACGTATAAAAATTGAAGATCTGGAACATCCGATGAAAATCTGCAAGACACTAACTACACTACAACATATATGAAAATGGCACCTTAGAGAAATTCGTTCAACCTGATGAGCATTTTCTGTTGACGTATAAAAATCGAAGATCCGAAATATCTGAAACAGTTAGGAACACAAAAAGATTTGTCATCTAAGCGAAAATCACACGGGCGAAGCCGCGGGTAACATCTAGTAAATAAATAAAAAATTAAGGATTGTAACAGTGTGACAAAATATAAACTATGATTAGTATAATATTAGTTTTAAAAATACGTGCAATTCTTGAAGATGCATGCATTCGTGCAAGTCACTAAAAAATTGCCCTTATGACTCAGTAGATAACAGATTTCGCCACTCTAGCCACATTGCACATCTGAGACCGCACATCGCTCTCTGTAATTGGATTATACTTGAAGAATCTGACTTGAGTCGGGATTGAGTTCCTAACAGAGGTGGCTGCAATTTATACGGATTTTCTAACTCAATTACAGTTTGAAACTGAAATTATTCTTCGCCCGTCCACGCAGTATTTACTATTGTTGTTATTTCTGGTTTTCTTTTCTCTCTTTTACTCTAATTCCTCATGACTGAAGTTCGTGGTCATTATATGGAACGAAACACACACAACGACTATCTTGGCAATGTTAATGGAGTGGTTTTCTATTGCCTTCTCCATTTGACACACTAGCCGATAATCATCAACCATAGCGCAGGTTTCCTCACGATGTTTTCCTTCACCTGAAGCAAGTGGTGGTCGATGAATACTATCATTGGTACGCATGAGTCAGATTGGTATATAAACTCATGTAGCCAGGGCAGGATTTGAACCTGGAACCTTTGCAGCCACAGGCAGGCGCTCTACCACTCAGCCACCACCGCTTTAAATTCTAAGTAGACATATTTTGATTAGACTTTCAGGAATACAACAGTAAAAACCACATCAAATTTCATTCAGTACCACTCTTGTTGCTGCAATACTAAAAGGCAACCGAGTTAAATTATTCCACAGAATAAAGAATAAAATTAAGAGATTTAAAACTGTTTTATGTAAGTAAGTAAAAATGCTTTATTGACTTTAAGACTTATAATAGGTAAAATATGTACAATTGGCGGCCTTATCGCAAGTGCAATTATTATTTATGCCTAATTTTTATTATTTAAACTGAAGTTGCAACACCTATCGTACAGAGTACAGCACACCAACCTATACACGCCATCATTGCTATTTAATTTCGTAGCTATTACCAAGGCATAGGAGCTAGGCAGCGCAGTGGTTCGCGTGCTCGATCGCCCATTGAGTAAGTACTCAATAAATATAAATTAAATATATACGGACAAATCGCACAGATTGAGCTAGCCCCAAAGTAAGTTCGAGACTTGTGTTATGGGATACTAACTCAACGATACTATATTTTATGACAAATACATATATAGATAAACATCCAAGACCCAGGCCAATCTACAAAAGATCATTTTCCATCTTGACCTGACCAGGGATCGAACACGGGACCTCCGGTGTGGCAGTCTGGCGTGATAACCGTTAGACCACCAGACAAAAAAATCATACATACATATAATTATCACGCTTTTTTCCCGTGGGGGTAGGCAGAGACTAGCGATTTCCACTTGCTACAGATCTCTCTTGCTTCCTCTACACTCATCACTCTCTTCATACATGCTCTCCGGTTATGGGTGCTCCTAATATCTCCCTTTTTAAGGAGGTTCGCAATCTGGTCGAAGTGCGGTCAAATAAGAAAACTCATCAATATAAAATTATCCACAGCATAGAGATTTATGCAACTTCACATGCAATTGACTGTACAAAGTTTCGTGTCAGCTTAATACAATGTCAACCTGCATTAGAAACTTAACCGTCAAATTAATTCAACGAAAGCTAGCGCTACGACAGCGGTTGAAATTTCAGACAAGCGGTCCGGTTATAACTGCTTTTGACTGGTTTAATCTGTACCTAAACCGGATTGATAACCTTATAATATTATAAACGCGAACATTTGTTTGGATATTTGTTACTATCTCACTTTCTACGAAATGGATTTCGATGAAATTTGGCACACGCTTAGAATGAAAAGTGGGATAACACATCCCACGTGGGTACTTTTTGTCTCTAAATTCTCACAGGACTGTAGCCCCGGGACGTAACTAGTGATTAAAAATGTCTATACTATCTTGATTGAATATTCGGATGCTTCCTTGTTTTGGAGACCTAGATTAGAAAGCAGAATTATAGCTACACTTTGGGTCATTGAGGCAGGGTAATAAGTAAATACCTAGTCAGATTTTTAAGTTAATGATTTACTTTCTTTATAGTCATAATTTTCATAGAGACAAATGGCACTCAATGGAGGAGACCTTTACCCGCAGATGGGTTCTAAGTTAATTTTTATTTCATTTTCATGTTCTTCATTTTAATTTTGTTATTTTAAATTCTATCATTTTTTATTCCATAACAATAGATATTAATTCGTTTTTGAAGTTAAAAATTAACAGGTTTTTTTTTTATTATTTATTATAGTCATAATTTTCATGACTGAGGGTCGCGGTCATTACGTGGCATGAAACACGCAACGATTCGCAGCACAACTCTTTATCACACACTAGCTAGAAATCATCAACTAAATATTTAGCGTCTTTACTGATGCTAAATATATGTGTCCTTATGTGCTTTCTGTATGTTTTTCAGACTTGAAGAACACACAATCTAATATGGTTAATGTACTGTATCTGCTTGGTTTCCGTACATTTAAAGATGTTATGCTGATCGTCAGTTAAAATGATTGAAATGATTGTCAGACAGACACGGGTCGTATAAGATACTAATTAAAACAATGTATGAATCTGCCGAGTGCGTTTATTACACTAATGTAGAACTGTTTAATGTAATGTTGTCAATGTCGTAAAAGTAGTTTGCACGTAGAGCCGTGTAAGACTAAATTATTAAATATGAAAAAATGTAAGAATGTTCTGCTTAGCCTGAACAGTTAACTTAAACCCTCAACTATGAAGCCTGAAGGCAACAGACTAAAACAAATGTCAGTCAGTTTGATATTCCAAGCCAAGTTCCTGTTAGTTGTCTGGCTAAAGTAATATCTAGACGGCAAGTGCCGCAATTTGTCTGGACCCAGAAATGTACACTAACTTACAGTCACAACGTTAACTTAGAGCACTTAGTCCTGAAATGAATTTACTTAACTCGGCTTAGAGTTTGGTTTAGAGAAGTAATATTTCGGGATTGCATTTCTAGAAATTGCGGCTAAGTTGGCTAGGCTCGACTTGCTTCCAAAAGGCGCTGGTTCTAATCTCGTTACCATCACTTTTTATCGTCGATTGTATTTCAGGTGGTATACTTTTCTATGTGGCCCACTGTACCTCTGAGTTTGTAAACCAATCTAAATCATGTATGGTCGTTTTAATCGAGTACTCCCATGAAGCGAAAACAGCATAGAATGTGGCAGCTGCTAATTCTTGTCAGAGACGATGGGCTAGCAACCTGTCACTATATCTGAATCTCCGTTCCATCAATAAGTCCACTATTCAGCTAAGCGTGGCCTTCGAGTCTCATGACTCTTGGCTCTGTCTAGCCGGTAAGGAATAACGACGTGATTTGTACCTGTAATTCTGTACCACCCGGAAAAAAAACATCGATGAACCTACACATTACCTGACTGTTCATTTATAGAGTGTGTACTGCTGCTATGGTGGTAGTCGTTGACCGTCAGATGGTATTGGCGCGTTTCGGGCGTGCGAAGACTTTTTATAAACAAGTTACTTCAAATAAAGTCAGTCAACCAGTGTTACAACAGTGTAATAACACACTCGATTTGTCTTCTTTCATATTGATTCTATGTTTAATGAAAACTAACGTATGAAGCGTAAGATTCTACGTTTTTTTTAAAATTCTATTCTAGATCAGCACGAATGCCATTTGCATTTTCACTAGCATAAAAGTCTCCTTGTTACGAAACGGGACTACAAAAAACGTTGACAATGGAGGTCATTACGTGCTAATAAAAGGAAAACAGGGCTTTTGCATTTTCTGGAACTCGAGTATTTAGCAGCGCAATTGTATCGCTTTATACTTTTTTAATCTTTTTTTTTTTCGAATAATCCTTGGTACATAGAAGCTTCAGTAAATAAATTATTATTATACGAACATGGATTGAATAAAAAATAGGTACCAATTTAAGGCGAATTTACAAAAAAAATGGTAAAGTCATATCATACTATTACGTGGTAAGATATAATGGACGTTTGGTCTTTTGTATGAATGATTGGATGTATGTATGTTCGCAAAAATAATTGAACGGATTTTGATGAAATTTTGAACACTTGTAGAATAACAGTAAAAAGTGCGGTAGTTTTTATCCCGAAATTTCCACGGGACCGGAGCCCCGGACACAGAGTAGTTATATTCAAAGAACAAGATTACAGAATAAATCAGACGAAAAATTGCATTTAAGATACGGGTAAGTAAATAATACACAGACAAAGCCGTGAGAAAAGTTAGTCATTTGTAAAGTTTAATCCATATGGGTTCTCATTTTATTCGCTATCCGTATAATATTTTATTGGCTGTGGTTTTGAAGAGAGCGACGAGTGTAGCGGAAGCGAGGGATCATAGCAAGTGGAAATCGGAATGGAAGTGGAATGGGTAACATGCATGATTGTAAGTATTTATGTACTTTTAACGACATGTTTTAACCCCCTACGCAAAGCACGCAAACAGAGGGTCCTATACGTTTGTGTCTGTGTATCTGTAGATCTGCAGGTTTAGCCAAAGTTTCATTTGATTCGTAGCGATACGATATCTAAGTTCGTAATCATTTCGATAGATGACAAAATCAATTTTCTTCCGTCATCAAAGCGAAAGCGAACGTCAAATGTATGGAAGTAAGCAATAAAACAGTTCGTTACTCTATGGTTTCGAATCGTTTTCTCTATGAACTTGCGATGATGATGGCGATCAACCACGTGATTTAGCGTTACCTTATGTCATCCCATACATTTTAGCGTTTGCGAACTTCGATTTCGATATTAAAATCTGAATTCGTCTAAAGGTATGTCTTAGCTCTCAAACGAATGAATCAATTTTGATCTACTTTTAATCTTTTCTCTCTAAACTTGACTTTCGTTTTTCCCGCTATCAAAAAGACCGCAGCCTTATATTTGGGCGGGCAAATAAAAAAAGTTAGAGCCCCTCTTATGTGGAATCCGGTCGCGTCTAACCTCTATTAGATTATTGGCTCCCAAACCCGAGCAGCGGAAGGTTACGTGCCTAGTATTAGAAGAAGGGTGTTTTATGTAATCTATTTTATCCCGGTTCAGTATCAATCTGTTTTCTGTGGGTATGATTTGTGTATTCTGTGTTATTACAAGACGTAAATATGAATTTGAGTGTTACGATGCGCCCCGTGAATTTTTTAAATTCGTCTTTAACTTAAGTCCGGTCGTATCCTTCCTTAAATATCTTATTACTATGATTACAAAGTTTAAAATTTAAAGTAGCTCTCCGCATCTGTAATTCTATGCTTACTACGCTTTTAACTCCACCTAATCCTTGAAGCAGTCGTGGCCGAGTGGTAGGGCCCGCCTGTGACTGCAAAAGTCTCAGGTTTGAATCCTGCCCGTGCTAAATGAGTTTGTATACCAATCTGACTCATGTATGGTAGTTTTCATCGACCGCCATTTGTTTCCGGTGAAGGAAAACATAGTGAAGAAACCTGCACTCTAGTTGATGATTATCAGCTAGTGTGCGAAATGGAGAAGGCAATGGCAAACGATTCTATTAACATTGCAAAATAGTCGTTGTGCATGCGTGTTTCATTCGACATAATGACCACGACCCTTATTCATGAGGAAATACCACTAAAAGAGGAGGAATCCTTAATGCGATATTTAGTCATATCTTTTTTCTAAATATCAAAAACGATTGACTGATTGGTATATCATAGCAGAGTCGAAACCGCTGAATGTAAAGACTTGAAATTTAGCAGAGAGGTTACTTGATGTTGTAGAGAGCACTTGAAAATAAATTTTGGAAATTTACACCTAAGGGGGTGAAATGGGTGCATAACAAAACTCACGCATGCAAAATCCGGCAAAAGCTAGCAATCAATACACGTGGAAACATTTATTATGTTAATATGACGTTGCTTGAATTAATTCGTATTATTCATACTGACTGAACTTTTATTGTATCACGGAATATTAAATCTGTTTCTATCCAAACTACGAAAGTCGCTTTTGCCCTCGGCTTCAACCGCGTGAATTTCCTCTGCTCGGGTTTGGGAAACTAAGGTTTTGGAGACTAAAACGGGCCGCTTAGGACCGGGAGAGATACCGCATGCTGACCTCCAAACTTCATTTTGAATGAAAATGCTCACTTGCGCTATTTATTAACCCCTCTTTCAGCAAAACAAGTTTCAACGTTCAGCTGTTACACAACTCGGTAAAAGGCGTCAAATCAAAATAAAACTCCGATTTTAACTCAATCAAAAAGGTACCAACTTCAATCATCTAAATCAGTCTGTTTATTCCCCTTAAGTGTATCATGACGTCATATCACTCGTCCCGTGTTTACTAAACAAACTCCACTGTATTTTGGGAGTCACAAAATCTATGATTGCGATAATATTTACACTCCCTGATTGGACTATGTTGTTTTGTTGATTTTTCCTTGATTGCCGGCATCGTGTCCGAATTAAGCTGTAATTTCAGACTCGTTTGATATCTATTAAGTTGTAAGTTATAGCCGCCACACACGATCAGTTTTAACTGACAGTCCCTTGAGCCCACACACGTTCACTTTTGACTGAAGACAACATCATTTTTCTCAAGGTGTCATCAGCCGACGACGACGCTTTAGCTGTGCTTGCTTTGTTATTAGTTTTAAAAAATAAACGAAACAAACGGAAAGTGTGGTTAAAGAAAAAAACAGTTTATTTGGAATAAACTGTTCTTTTCTTCAACTGTTAATGTATTAAGAGAACTTATTGTAAATGTGTTTTTAATAAATGTTTTTTTTTGTATTTTGTAACTTAATTTTTCGAAGGATTGGCACAATTATCATAGAACTAGCCTGTGCCCGCAAAGTCGTCTGCGCATATCTCAGATTCTAAGTGGCGTATCAAGATGAAACTTATGCCAGATTTTAAGTTAGTCCTTCTATAATACAACACTGAAAACCGCATCAAATTTGGTCCAGTAGTTTTTCCGTGATGCGCGTACAAACTTAGAGACAAAAAGACAGACTGGCAAAAATTTAAAAAAATGGTTTGTGTTTCTATTGCCCTATGAAGACCCCCTCATAGTTTTTTTCATATATATACTTAATATCTTCTATGTACAGACACAGACCAGTTACAGTTTATTATATGTATTAATGAGTGAAGTGATATCCCTGAATTTACTATCTCTTGGGTCTCTACTCATTAGAAACCTAATAATTCTGTTATTAGAAGCTTAAAGAGTGTACTATTTCAAACTTTTTCCATTTCATGATTGCAACACGGTTGAAGAACGGCCGCCTCGCATATCAGTTCCGTCAGTTCAGTTCAAAATATGTAATTTCAATATATTATCATTTTTAACTGATAGTACAAAAACTGACAGTTTTCATGGTACACACGCTCAGTTTTCGTGTGTGGCAGCTACTAGTCGATACAGTTGATTAACAGACAATTATAATAAAGAAAAAGACGAATAAAAACAATTAATGTTTACTTATAAAAAAGTGTTTAAAAAGACAAGTTAACCGAAAAAATTTAAATTTTGATATATACGAGTAAGATACATTTTTGCGATTTTTAATTTTATGGCCCATAGATTTATTAGCTAAATTGCAGTATATACAAAAAAAATCTTATTACTTTCAGCCGATATGTTCTTTTTTTACGGCACTTACTTAAGAACACTTTGGCCGTCAAGACCTAGCCATTTGAAAGATAAAAGTTAATAAAGATACATATAGTACAAGACGCGCGCGAAAAACATAACCCTTTCTTTGCAGTCCTTGTAAATAAAAAAATATCAACTTTATATACCCATATTCCTTTATTCATATAACTTGAAAAATAAACCGTAACTCTTTTTACCATATTCATAAACATACTGATATTATAACTTTACCAAGTTGAACTTTAAAAGTTCGGCGCAAGTTTCCCATTGTTGAACTTCCGTTCGGGTGAAAGTTTAATCATTTCCGCCACTACCAGAAGAACTAGTGAGCTATGAGCCTTAACATTTAAGGGGAGACATGACTAAGCAACGACATATTAAATTTTGAAATGGTTCGGCTAGGCGATCGAATAGCATCTGTAAGGTCTCACCAAAACCAAACCCACTTGAGTCTAATGATTTTTTAGTCGACATCAATTACTCCATATTTTTGAATTGTCTATGTCGAACAATTCGCAACGAGTGGTCAAGACCACTCATAAATAATACTAATTATAATTAATGAAACAGGAGTAGTATTGTGTCTACTACTTACATGTATGTTTATGATGAAGACTAGCAGGCCCATACCTGTAAATAAAAAATATATATTAAATCAGCTGCAGGGGCATCAGATATTAATATTTAATTATTAACTAATTTCACACTAGGTCATCTCTAAAATATTAAGTGTTAATTTATTATTTCAGCATTTTTGGCATGGAAGTAGCTCCCTTAATTGCGCTCAAATTCAATCATAACATGCCTCAGGGCTGCCACTGATTAGTATTGCCGTCAGGGCTGTGCCCCTCAAACTTTATGAATACGGGAGTGTAATGATGAGCAGGTTAACTCGATCAGGAAAGTTAGTGATCCAGGATTTTTAAATTACATCGGCCAGTTAGAAAGTGTAATAATTTAACGAGATTTTATTCACTTTCACTTCTTATTCTTTAGGAGAAAACTTAAGTTTTTCCTATTTTTTTCATCCTCAAAAAATCTTGGTTTTTTTACACTAGACAGACATATGCACCTGATGGAAAGCAGTTACCACATCCTATGGACACTTGTAACACGCGGGGTATCACGCGACCAAAAATATTTTCATGCCTTGAAAAAATATTTTCATGCCCTTTTGAAAAGAACTCTTAACTCTTCATTCAATAACCTTAAAGTTTGCGTACGTAGGAGGATCCGCCTTTTGAAACACTCGTCAGATTTCTGTAAACATACAAATTGTCGACTACGCAACTCTCAAGTAAAATAAAAAAAAAAACTATTTTTATTAGCCTCGTTAAATACTTTTTTAATGAATTTCACTTTTTCCTCAATCTTCCGGTTTTAATTAACGTTATAATGATTTTTCCGGGCTAGCGATCGGAAATAAAAAGGTAGGTACCCACTGGCCCGGTCGACTGCTTTCGTTTGCTGATCATTTTTCGAACCAACGGAATTTATATCAGGATATTCCACACGAGCCTTATTTGGTTTTTGTATTATAAGATAAATGCATCAAAGGCCAACGACAGAGCGAATAAGGTGGCCAAATACTGGTCCAAATTAAGTAATTACATTACTATTACATTACTAAGGTTATCGCTGTCTATTTATTTAGTAGCCATTCCGACTTGACAAGAAGAAGAATGCTTAGACTTTTGAAGCATTCTTCTTGTTGTCGAGTCGGAATGGCTATTAAATTAAATAGACAGCGATAACCTTAGTAATGTAATAAAGACATTAAACAGTAAGCGACAACCTTAATTATATATAACCATCGACTTTACAATATAACTAAGAAATGCGGAATGCGTTTTAAAGCCACTTTCTTTAGAACGCAACACAAGGCAACGTTTTAACATAGTAAGATGGCGCTAATGGCCGCTTGTATGGTTATTACAAGAGCTTAGAAATTAAATAGAGTCCGCAAACTGGTGACAGAAGTTAAGCGCTATTAGTCCTTAACTTTTGCCTCTTGTGAATATAAAAAATAATGTACGCTTTTTCGTTAAACTATATTAATTTTCTTTAGTTTGGTTTAGTAATTTAAAAATAGGTTTAGTAAAGGTTTGACAACCTAATATAGTATAGGAATTACTTAATATAATAAATGGAAGCGTTTTTTTTTTGTTTGAGAGCGCTACGTAATCTCTAGAACCAGAAAAATAATACCTACGGATAATAATACTCACGGATAATAATCCATGGGTATTATTTTTTGTTTGATACTCATAATAAATAGGATAGCTTATTCTCTTTCTATTTTGAAATGGCAATCTAGTGAACAAAATAAATCATCGCTACCGTTATTCATTTTACGCCTGCTTTATATACAGACTATAACGCATATTTTAAAAAAGTAATAAATAGGTATATATTTTTATCCATGAGCACTCTATTAAATTCTAAGATCTATGTATCCCTTTCTGCATAGAACAATAAAAGTTAAAGTGCTTCCATCCCTGCTTAGACTTTATGTAAAATGGTATAGATAGACCGCGGTTATAATAGTTTAGTTCTAAACAAAATGGAGCTCGTATCATTTTATGAATTGTAAACTTTTACTATGTAATATTCATGGGGTTTCCTAGATTTTTATTACAATTGAACTTCTTTTTATAATATTGAAAGACGAAACTTTGTTTGAAATTGTTACTTTTTGTGAAGTTAATACCAAATTATTTATTTAAAAGCTTTTGTTATTGGTTTCTACATAGAGCGGTCTGGAAAACAAAAAACCGGCCAAGTGCGAGTCAAGCTCGCGCACCGAGGGTTCCGTACACGCAAAGCATCTCACATTATTGCTTTAACTAAAAGATCAATTAGTTTCAAAAACAAACTTAACTTTGCAGTTCGAGCCCTAGGATTCTATTCCTGTACTGTTAGACCTTGCTTTTTGCGAAATTTCATAATTTTAGGTCAACGGGAAGTACCCCATAAATCGCAACATTTACGGTAATATCTCCTGATCGCGTTGACGTATAATTTTAATTATTTTTTTGCTAAAAGAGAACGTAGATCACAGTATTCGATATTAATTTCAACTTGATACCTTTAAGCGTTCCTGAGAAAAAAAAGTTTGATAGACAGACGGACAACAAAGTGATCTTATAAGGGTCTCGTTTTTGCCTCTTGAGGTACGGAACCCTAAAAGTTACCATAGAGTTTTTTAGATATGGATAGAAGTGCCAGTCCCTTTGAGGCTTACTAAAATACAAGTGCCGCAGACAGCTATAAGTTATTGAAAATTCAAATTCGAACGAATAATTGAGTGGTGTGAGCAAGCTATGCAACTTCTATTATGTTATTCCAAACTCTGAGCTACAAACATAGCTTACATGCTACGCGAGATTTAACGTAAGTGCTACGTCTTAGGCTCTGGTCAGTAAATAAGTATAAAAGCTCTTATTATTAGTATGGTCAGTAATTTGATGCGTCCCTCTGTTGACCCATTAAAGTAAAGGATGTAAGGCGACTAGCCACGGAAATGGATGTATTGAGATGGATGTGTGGCGTGATGAGAAAGGACAAAGTAAGGAATGTGTATATTAGAAGCTCAGATGGTTCAGCATTGAAAGAAAGAAAGAAAATAAATAATAGTAGGTGTCGCAGTGGTTGCCAATAGGACCTTGCTAAGCATAAAGCTGCAGCGTAATGCACTGTAGCGCTGATAATTCTGCAAGTCTCTATAGGTTTTGGGTGACATTTGGAACCACATATATTTAAACTAAGTTGAGTTGTAGTTGTAGGGATATAGAAAAAAAAAACAATTACATACTTAGAAATATCAAAACAAAAAATAATAAGTAGTTAATAAATTAAATGAAATGCGTCCAGGGAATACTCAAATCTGCCGCTTCTGATCTTCAAGTTGGTAGCTTTTGTATTGGGATTTAAAATTTGTTAAATAGTGGCTTTCTGATGGAATGGAGATTTAGACAATACAGTGTTACTATATCGGTTGCTAGCCCATCGCCTATGAGTAATAATATAATAAAATGAGTTTATTGAGTACTAGCTGTCGCCCGCGGCTTCGCCCGCGTGAGTTTCGCTTAGATAAAAAATCTCTTTTAGAGCTTTTCATCAGATGTTCCAGATCTTCAATTTTTATACGTCAGTAGAAAATGCTCATCAGGTTGAACGACTTTTAATAAGGCGCCATTTCCATATATGTTATAGTGTAGCTGGTCTCTTGCAGTTCTTCATCAGATGTTCCAGATCTTCAATTTTTATACGTCATCAGAAAATGCTCATCAGGTTGAACGACTTTTGTTAGAGCACCATTTCCATATTTCTTATAGTTTAGCTGTTCTGTTAAGGTTCTTCATCAGGTGTTCCAGTTTTCAAAATAAATTATAGCCTATATGTTGCCCAGGTTTAATAGCTATACAACAAAAAAAGTTTCATTCAAATCCGTCCAGTAGTTTTTGCGTGAAACGCGTACATACATACAGACAGACAGACAGACAGACAGACAGACAGACAGACAGACAGACAGACAGACAGACAAGAAATTCCAAAAAAATATTTTTGCTTTCTATTATTCTTTTTAGGTGTCCCTCTATCCATTTCAGTCAAAAATACTAAATGTACAGACAAAATATTTTTACTGTTTTATTATATGTATAGATGAAAGCTCACTATTCAGCTAAGCGTGGCCTTCGAGTCTCACAACTCTTGGTCTACCCCGTAAGGGATAAAGACGTGATTCTATGTATGTACGAGATGAGTTGACAAATCGGGTGACGACTTTTCTAAATTCTAAAAGTTCATGCGGTGGATTGCTGATTCATCTCATCACATTTCATCGACATCTACTACCCTTTTACGGCCATGATATATGGTTTCGACCTTTATTCTGTCCTCGGTATGACAAAAATAGGGTTATGTCCAAAAATAGAAAAAAAATCTGATAGTATCTCTTAAAATAAAAAATAAAAACAAAAAATCTTTATTGAAACCAGGCCTTCAAAGAAGGCACTTTTTTAGGTCAATAACAGTTTTCAAGTCAATAATCATATCTGGAGTGGCAACCGTGTAAAATAGGTTGACTCCCTTTTTGTGCGGTATGTAGGACCTAAAGATATACCTAAGACTCGGATGAGACTTCGGTTAAACGGCCTATATGTGTATATATGAAAGGGAAGGTTTCAACAATTCGGCAACTCGACAGGGCTCGATAATCGCTTACCTCGCTCGCGTGTTGAAGGCTTCTCTTGGTGATCACCAGTTTTCTTCGGAGTACAGCAATGACAAGAATATTCTGGAAGGATCTGCGGGAATCTCGTATCGGCGCGCGCGCGGCACTGCAGGCGCGGACACACACGCTATCTCAATGACATACGAAACGAGACTGAATTGTGATCATTGGCGATCCTTATGCGAGGCGCGAGTAGACTTCCATCTCGCTCTCTCATTTACCCGCTAAAAGGGACAGCGATATCAAGGTGCCTTATTACCGAATTGAAGAGGAAAAAAGAAATTATATAAAAATTGGAGGCTGAAGGCCTCAACAATATCAGTATATTATGTATAAGTCAAAACATAAGAACTACTAGCTACCAGCATTTCGGAACGATCACTGCTGAGAAGAAATCTCTCTTTGCCTTCCTTACCTCATTTTAAAAGACTATTACTAGGTATTTCCTTTTCATTGTAGGAAAAATCCTATAAAAATCTGATGATGCAGGAAAGCTTCTTACTTAAATTGAGTGACGACCCTTGCCTATTTGCGTAAGACGGAATGTGGTACTCTGTGATAACTTCCGATGACGTAATATTTCTGAATTTTAATTTAAAGCATCAATTAAAGTTAGGAGAAAAAGAAGGCAATCTATACTTCCTCTTCTTTTAGTGGTGAATGTTGAAAATATACACAAGACTATCTTGCCAAAGTAGATGAATGGTTTTCCATAGTTTGTTTGAACGCGCTCTGATACAGTCAGTTGCATTGTCAAGTTGAACGTATGTATACAATTTAAGTAGATTGATTTGGTGTTTATTGTACCATCAGTACGATTTGTATATTAACAATAATATTTGCAATTTTTTTTGTGAGTCCAATCATAGACTATTATTTTATGAATATTTCAAAATATTTGTACTTATACTTACAGTAAAATTATGTAGGTATTTTGTTATGTGTACATGAATTTGCAAATAAATAAATTATAGTGATCCTAATGCTAAATATTGAGCACCTGTATTTTCTACCTACGTTTGACAAATAAATTGATTGATAGAAACTAAGCAGAAACTACGAAAATTCCCTCGGGATTGGTGAAATGTTTATTTCGGAGCACATTGTGAATCGAACAGAAAGTGAAACGAAACGCGGGCCCAAGCAAAGAGACTTTTTTCTTATAAACAACTACCTACCTAACTTCATTTCTTTTTCTAAGTTCTTTGCCCAAAGTAACATTCCTAATAAAAGCTAAAACATAGTCTTTGACTCACAAAGTAAAAGACAAGACATAAATCAGCAACAATGTCGTGAAGTTTTCTTGGAATTTCGACACATGTGTCCAGGATATATACTTTATTTATATACAAACCAGTTCTGAACATTACATAGAAATGCCGAAAATGGGACCTTTTCTATAATGCCCAGTTCCACTATCACACGACCACTTTTATGATGATCTGAATAAAGAAACACATAATGCCTGCTGATTTTGCCCGCGCAGATTGTAAATGTCTATCAAAGGGGTGAGCTTTCGTCTAATAGGTGACAGGCTAACAACCCGTCACTAAATATTATTTTAGTTTACTTATTATCTCGCTTTAAACCAGCTAAATGTAATTAGCTAAAAATTTAAATTTGAGCGAAAAATTATTTAGATTAAGTTGGCGTGTCAGCAAGTATGAACTATGGAGCCTCAAGTCCTATGCTATGCTACTTCTTTTGAGATAATAATAATAAGCCCTTCTATACTGAAAGCGTAAAGTTGTTAAAGAATATCTTTCGTTTCAGAGTGCCTCTTGGCATAGGCTTCCTCTAGCAACTTCCACTGTCTTCTATCGCCAGTCACTCTTTTCCAGTTGGAACCAGTAGCGGTCATTAAGGTCATCCTCCCACCGTGTGATTTTTCTTCCTCTCTCTCTCTCTTTTTTGGAATAATGTCGTTTCAAATTCTGTTGAAAGTGATGTAGATGAAATATCCATACATGAAAACAGTAGGGCGCATTGAAAATGTCTCATCCAGCCTTTAGCCAGTCGCTGTCTCGAATTATGTCCTGAGGGTAAGTCACGTCCACAGAAGATTCAATAAAAAGTTGACGACATGTGTATATGAGCCGCTAAAGGCTGAGAAAAACTAGTTCTTACAGTAAATATTATATTTTTTTGTAATACAAGCCTTTTCTCGTAAAAGTAAGTTAGTACTTTATGTTCCACTTACCTTATTCTCAGTTTTCCGATCGTTCGCAGTGTATTTGTTTGTTTATTTATTTTAAGTAAATGTAATAGAAGCGCGTACTTAATGAGATCTTAGAAACATTCAGAAATACATTTTTTTTCTTATTTCTATCATATAGACTGGTTTTATCCCGAAATTCGGAAAATTTGGCACAGTTGCCTTATAATAATAGTAGAATAAGTACTTATGCTGAAAATGCTATTTCTGTTATCTTGTTTGTTAGTTTCAATGGCCTAAATTAATCCCTAGAGATCCAGAATAAAATCCGTAGCCCTTTGTTAATATATATCATAAACTATGTAAGCGTATCTAATGGTTTTAGGTCATGTCATGTCCCAAACCCTATAAAAGTAATGGTCCCAGCGGTATGTCTTTATGAAATCTAATTTATTTAAAACGCCAAGGATTGTGTAGGAAGCCATGTTGGAATGAAACGACGTCATTTCGATGGAAATAAACCTTGGACTATTTTCAGGGTTTCCGATATGATGCGAAATTGCGAAGATTATTATTTATGACATCAATATTATCATCTTTTGGGTACGAGTATTGTCAAAAACTAAACTTTATTAGATTTTTAACTTACATACATATAATCACGTCTTTATCCCCTACGGGGTAGACAGAGCCAAGAGTCCTGAGACTCGAAGGCCACGCTTAGCTGAATAGTGGGGTCTCTGATTTTTAACTTAAATTAGTTTTTTAGCTTAGAAATTTATGTGCTATTTGTAAGTCAATTAAAAAACAATTAACTTTGACTTAAATACCTACTTGTTAAAACCCGTAGAACGATTTTACATACATTTAAAACAAGTATAACTGAATTTGTTACTTGTATGACAAGGGTACGAGTACATATCGTCGAAACTTCCTAAATTAGTTATCCGACTTTAGGCATGAATCATGAGAGAACGGTATAATCTAGTTCTTGTCTAATTTGGCACAGATAACCATACAAATAAATAAAAGTTTTTGCGCGGTGCGGCTAAAAATCATACAAACAGAAATAGAAAAGGCTTCTATTTGCCCTTTCATGGATATTTTTTAAATATCTCTCTACAGACACGACTACCAGTTACTGTTATTATCCATGAATAATAAAGTTTTGCAAATAAAAACAAAATTCCTAATTTTAAAGAAATAAAGAAATAAAAGTGCGTACACTACTTAAATATAAAGAAACCTTTGGAAAAACATACATATAATATAATATCTAAACTCAGAATATTCAAGTATTAAGTATTACTCGTGTTGCGGTATCTATTAACATTAATGCCTTCAATTTTGGGTACGATCCTTCATAAGGTTAGGACAGATAGCGTTTAATATGAAAATGTGTTTTAATAAGGCAAAGCCCATTATTTATTATACAAAATGTTAGAAATAGGGAAAGTATTAAGAAAAAAAAAATAAAAACTGTAAAATTAAAAATAAGATGCGCAGTAATCCAAAAAAAAAAAAAAAAAAATTGTTGGAAAATATGTATGTATGTATGGAAAACTCATTCTCATTCATTGATCCCGATGGTTTAATGTTATTTATTTATTTATTTAGATCTATTAAATTAACTGACAACATAACTATTACATCTTACGATACGCAACATTCGGCAAATTATTATTTAGATTAGTACAATGCCTCGTCTTGATTCCGCGGTCATTAGTTCTGTCTACCCCATAGAGACAAAGATTTAAATGGTACGAATACAATTATAAATCTGGCCTTAACGGCCTAACCACATTTTTTGACTAAGGTGTAGAGTTTGTGTAATTAGGGCTTGTTAAGTTAGGGGTCTACACGCGTTAGAATTTTGGCTCTTCAGGAGATCTGATAACTTTTTGACAGTGCGAACCATAAGGTCTAGTCTTAGCAATATCCTAGTCCTATCCTAACTATAATCACAGAATACATAATAGTACTAGTACTATACATAATCCTAACTAATATTAAAAATGCGAAAGCGAGTTTGTTTGTTTGTTTGGTACCTCTTCACGCTTTATCCACTGAACT
The DNA here is from genome assembly GCA_018467065.1 of Ephestia elutella. Taxonomy (NCBI): domain Eukaryota; kingdom Metazoa; phylum Arthropoda; class Insecta; order Lepidoptera; family Pyralidae; genus Ephestia; species Ephestia elutella. The sequence goes on along the minus strand of CM031580.1, from coordinate 19,682,744 downwards.
AATCTTCCTGAAATTTCGCATACATATAATTAGAAGTACTGAGAAGGACATAGGGTACCTTTTATCCCAGAAAAAGCAATGTTTCCGTGGGAAATTCACGCGGACAAAGCCTCGGACAAAAGCTAGTAATATTATAATATTAAGCGATTGCGAAAGTGAGTTTGTTTGCTTGTTACCTCTACTGTTTAATCTTCTGAACTGAATGAATCTATCCGAAATTTCAAAAATATATTGATTATTGAAATTTTGCATAGAGTGAAGCACTGAGAAGGTCATAGGGTACCTTTAATCCCGGGAAAAGCACAGTTTCCTTTAGAAATTCAAGCGGGCGAAGCCGCAAGCAAAAACTAGCTTACTATAACTTTTTTAAATGGGATTAGGTTTACCCGGCCCGTTGCGGACACCCCGCCGCTCTGTCGGGATGTCAGTAAGCTGCGACACGCGACAGGCAGCAGGATAGACTGGAATTCGATCCAGCTAAGTAACTAGCTCTCTATTTTTAGGTTTTCCTCTCAGAGCACCGATTTGAATCGCTGAAATTTCAATAGAACACAGAGAGAGAGTGAGAGTACTTGAATACCTATAGAAGTTCCACTTACACAACAAATTAAGGGTCATTTTCAATCAAGCTTTTATCTACTTTCGCCTGTCATGTTGTCTGTAATGAATGCAAGTTAAATTTAACTTAATTACTGCTTGTCCTACATAGTTGTTTTTATTGTACACTGAACAGTGACCGATTTCAATGGTAAAGTGTCTATGCCCTCTCCCTACATAGGTGTCAATGTTGCTCTATGATAGAGACACAGGAACGGCGACAATATAACGCAGCTTTAACATACATACATATTACCACGCCTTTTTTCCATGTGGGTTGACAGAGACTAGCGATTTCCACTTGCTACGATCCTTACAGATTTCTTACAGAGACTCATCAGTCTTTTCATACATGCTCTCCGGTTATGGGTGCTGCTAATATCTCCCTTTTTAAGGAGGTCCGCAATCTGGTCGAAGTCCGTTCTCCGTTATTTCTGCAGTTTTAAAACTGTCTTTATTCGGATCCTGTGATCTAAATATTACCTTGGATAAATTTAATTTCAAAGGCTAATCGGGCCAACAACTTCATCACTGGCCCTTATAAGAGACAAACAATAATGACACTTAAAGTTTCTGAAAGTATCAAATTGTCAACAATGACAGTTGTGACATGCCAACAGAACGCCCATTATGCCGTTGTTTTAATTAAACACTCAACTTGTTAATTAACTTCAGAAAGCTAAGGTCAAGAGTTTGAATAAACTCAGTATGACAGCCTGAAATTGTTTGAGTGCGTCGTTTGTTGTAGCGACAGAACGCTAAATTGGATTGAAATTATTGTCAAGCAAGAAGGCCCTTCCGCGGATATTAATACACCAAAATTTCGTCATAATGTCTTCATTTTGTTTATGAATTCAAAGTTAAAGGTATTGTTTATGTGCGATCGCATCAGAATGAAATCTTTGGAACAATATAAGTCACCAAAGCTAAATGCATTAAAAATCGCTGAAGTGGCAGTGGGTAGGTTATATAGATAATGCGTTTAACTGGTCACTACAGATATCAAAAAAAATATATAGAAGGGGTTATATACCTTTCTAGGTTGTCTACCTACCTAGATATCTGTAGTAATCAGTTAATCGCAATTATATGTCACCTACCCACTACCACACACTGCTACAGACGCATTATTTTGCCTCCTCTTAAATTATCTAAGCACAGAATTCTGACTAGAAGTTTTAACTATTGTGGGCTGAGATGATGATAATAATGGTTTACAATAATTAAAATGTGCTCTTTTGAATATTTAGATCAGTAGAATAGAATAACGTGGAATAAAAAGTTGGGACTTGAATCCTTAACTAACAAATCATCATCTAATCTTAGACTTTGGAAGTAGATAGATAGGTACTTCTTCTACTTTGCCTTTTTCACTTTTCATTAAGTCCACATCACCATAAAATATGGATGACATGCTGTCAACTGAAGTGGAAAAATACATTATGTTATCATAAAGGGACGTCAATCAGAGAAAACATTTTCCTCTTTTATCTACCCCGTAATCTATGATTTGTCAACTCGGGGCGTGACAGTGAGGACCCATAATTGATTGTGGTTAGATTATATAGAAATATTTATTTTTAAAACACTTAAATAATGAAAATAATTATTCTTTGTCATGTCTAGCTGCTTGTCTCACGTCGCCGAGTCTATGTGTGATATAGTTTTAAGTTTTTATATTTATTTATATCTTTCAGTTAAGTATTATAAGAGTACCTGTAACACAAGTTTTTATTACTTAGCACAGGACTTACTTATTTAATTTTGTTTTTTAATAAAAAAATAGCTGATATTAAAACTACGCAGAGAACAATGTGGTTTGTTGAAGTCTGCGGAACATTGAAACTTAAATTATCTTTTTCTGGTTTGGTTATATGCCCCCAAAATACCAATATTATGATAAACTATTATGGCGCAGCCAGCGTCGCTAACAGGCCACCAATAATAACCTAATCTACATAGATAAATATCTGAGGCTACTTTTAAACCCAAAATTGCACGTAAAAAAGTGAATATACATTATGTAGGTATATCAACGAAGTTTAAATTGCTGAAATCAAAAATCTTAGTAAAAATGATGTATTTCTGTCTAAAGAATCAAGTGACATTTCACTTGAATGTATGCAAAAAATATGTTTAAGTGTCAAAATTAAAAATCTTTAAGTGAAAAATAATACTAACATTATTAGCAATTAACTTTGTTAAACATCAACTGCCATCCTTAATTATGAAACAGATGGGGGAACCTTGGTCTAGTAATTGTTCCTATTATGGCCCACGTTCCTATTACGGCCCATATTGATACATGTCCCTTGTAGACTGGACGCCTCGAATTGGGGTAATGGAAAAATGGATTCAATTATGTTACGCGACGTAATAATGTTCAATCATTATTTTATAATGAGTTTCTGTTGAAATTATTTTCCGAAATTCTTTTCTGATATTTTATATTTTTTAGTTGCTAAACGCTGAATTTGTAAATTCATTTTAAATTGGGGAACTGATTGGTATTTTCGGAATATGTAATACTTAATCATCTCACCAAAAATATTTCCATGAAAAATGTTGCCAAGAAATGAAATGAAAATTGTTTTATTTAAATAGGTTTATAAATAGCACATTTCAATCTTCATATATTTATTTAGTTGACAACAGAATTTTACTTAAGATAAGGTTACTATACCGCCTCCACAGCGCAAGTGGAGAAGAGGCGGCGCAACAAACTCACGAGACCACAAGGCCAGGCACTGTCTAAGATCTCATGTAGAACGAAGCGTCTCTTTGATTTATTAAGTTCTAACTCTACACGCCCTAAAACTTCACAAACTCTACGCCTCAGCCAAAATATGTGGCTAGGCCTCATAAAAAAAATCCCGGGATTTTTCTGAGGGAGTTTATTTGTTACACAATCTCGCAAAATTTTACTGGACGGATTTCGATAAAACTTGATACACGGGGTTGATTATAACCTGAAAAAGCTTTTTAACCCGAAATTCCCAAGGAAACGGAGATCTGGGGTGCAGCTAGTGCATCTTCAATGATATGGGATTTTGTTATTTTGGGCGGGGGGGGTAAAACAGCCACTTCGATGAATCGTTGATCCTTTTCTTATTTCCTAAATATTTAAATAATACATTGTTACCGAGTGAGTGAAAGTAACTTTTTCAAGACCCAGGACGGGATTTGCACCCGAGCGTAGCGAGGGCGCCAATAGTTCGAGGGACTTAAAAAAGTCTTTCACCCGAGGTAAACACTATGCTTTTCATTACGAATACAAGGTAAGTAAAAATAGAAACATGAATTAGTTAAAGAAATAATGAGTATATTATACGGAAGCATAAACAAAACTTGAAAAAAAAAAAGATCGGATTGCGGCTTTAGCTTCCAGTATATTTTTTTTCTGTGGCCGACCAACTATTTAGCTATAGATTCTTTTCATTTGGTTCCATCATTGAAAAAATGATAAAAATCTATTTTATAAAAAGTTATAAAAAAATATATTCTAACTTCATGATATTTCAATACACAATATGTTGAATGGGTGTATAGAAAGTTGGAACATGGTTCAATAGAATAACGTGAAAATAGAACTAGTTTTTTTTTTTATAATATGATAGCTGTCAGTTGAAAACGATTCTCCCTAGGGCTGAAAAGTATAACTTTCACCACGCTCCTCAGGCAACTTCAGACTTACTTTCAGAGTATAAGTAATGAAAAATAACACTACACAATCACTTATAAGGTTTTTTTTACATGTTTAGGAAATGAGATCTGATGATTCAGCAATGGCCATTTTAGACCACTAGCACTTAACCACAGTGTTACGGAGTGGCAATAAAGTTATGTCATATATCAAAACTACACAGCAGTTTGAAATAGTCTCGCGCACCGGAACTATGTATCAAACTGAACCGCAAAACTCACTGCGCTCTATAATTCACTATTTCACTATTTCGATTGAGTTTATAATTCACTATTTGCACTACGAAATGAATTTTGGAAATCCTACTCTAAGGGGAAATATATGTTGGAAGTTGGTATCAAATTTCATCAGTCTCTCTGAGGAAATCTGTAAGAATGGAATGAAATTCCTAGTCTCTGCCTACCCCCGCGGAAAACATGCACACATACATACATAGAATCACGTCTTTATCTCTTACGGAGTAGACAGAGCCAAGAGTCGTGAGACTCGAAGGCCACGCTTAGCTAAATAGTTGTAGAATGGAGATTCAAGTATAGTGACAGGTCGCTAGCCCATCGCCTATGAGTAGAGGAATCCCCAGTTTAAAGCCCAAAGCAAAAGAAAGGGGTGTTAATATGTATGTACAGTTAGATGCATATAAACCTGACGCCCTGGTTTCCCTGAACCTGACTATAGCTTAATCTTATGCAAACATTTTTGGTTGAAATTACCATTAAATTACCAATTTATACCAAGAATAGGTAACTTTATGGTAATTTCGACCAAAAATTTTTACTGCCGTATTACCATCGCAGTAAAATTCCCTATTGAAATCATAATCTCGTCGCGTCCGTAAAACAAAATGGCCACGTATGACGTCATTTCAATAACTGACACCTTTATTACACCTTTTTCGCCTCACTGTGACGATGCTGTATCTTTTTATGAGCCGTCATCTCTGAAAAATATTATGTGATTCACGTCTCGGCTGTCGTAATAAATATCAAGGTTTTTGATATATTATATGTTCCCGTAAAACCAATCTAGATGGTCTGTCATTTGACAATTTGACGGTCGTCACTTTACAATCTTGCGAGATAGAAAATAAAAATTTGGCCAAGATGGAAAATGATCTTTTTCAGATTGTCCTGGGTCTTGGATGTTTATCTATAGGTCTGTATATGTATTTGTTATAAAATAAAGCACAAGTCTCGAATAAGGCTTAATTGATGTGATTTGTCCGTATAAAATATATTTATTTATAAGATTTAAATCTAAGGAATTTACATTTAACGGTGAGGTAAATGTTAAATGTTTATGTTTCACGTTAATTTATTCTTATTCTTTAGTTTAATGTATGAAACAAATGTGAGTTGAATTAAGATCTTTATTTAATTTTATGATAATGATAAATGAAACGAACACTTTTAGTAAGTTTTACAGAAAATCCACTTTCATCTCTTTTCCACTTTCTCGTCTTTTTTATTTTTGTAATACAAAAATTTAAGTACTTCCGCGGGGCCATTGGAGAAAAGTATATAATTGCTTATATTCCTTTTCAAAGATGTACAATATCACAAACATTATCCCTTACAAGCATATCGGTAATATCTTCTGAAAAAAAACATCAAAGTCAAGGAAAAACTTGGGAGTTGCAAAAATACAGGGTAATACGACTTGGGTTCATAAATATATCTGAAAAAGTTTCACAAAGACATCTTTCGGCCGTGTTTCCAGATATTTTTTTGGGATTCTCAAAATTAAAAGGAAAATTTATAAGATCTTTGTACTTAGTCTGGTTGTTCATTCGTTTTTCCTAGGAAAGGTGATCTTATTTATTTGACCATTTTTACATCGTACTTAGTAATATTATAAAATAGCGGTCAAGAGATATTACCGTAAATGTAGCCAATTTTCGCATATTTTGCGATTTTAAGCAGCAATCAAAACCTATGGGGTACTTCCCGTTGACCAAAAATTATGAAATTTGGCAAAAAGCAAGGTTTTGCAAGGCAATAAATTTGGCTTGAAAATTGTAAATATGTTGTTGGAAGCTTGGAAGTCTAAAAAAAAGTGTTACAAACTTATTTTTGCGCTGGATTCAATATGAGTCTTAGGGATCGAACTGCAAAGCTTGGTTTATTTTTGAAACTAGTTGGTCCTTTAGTTAGAGCTATAATGTAAGATGCTTTGTGAGTACGGAATCCTCGGTGCGCGAGTTTAACTCGCACTTGTCCGGTTTTTTTAAATCAACCCTCATGGGGTTGAAATGGTAAAAGTTTAATAAGAACACATAAGATATACTTTTTGCTGTAGAAGCAGGCAACAGCCAGTAGAAACTAAATGATTAAAGTAGCCTGTTACACGTGCAGGAAAATAACAAGTTTTCCAAGAACAACTTCTCCCGACTTTAGTGTGGGAAGATACGTCTATTTTTAATTACAGGAAAGTGTTATACGAGTAATTGCTTGTTGATTGATGCTGGAAATAATACGTTGTTTACCTCTGTGGTTATTTATCAATGAAGAATTAATATTATTCGCTTCTTCGTTTTCTGATGTAATCTCTATCGACTGGCAGAAAATGCCTGGCATAAATTCCACTCGTTTAATTAGTTCACATTTTTGAGTTCTAAGTAAGATAAAGATACAAGATATGAAATTCTCTCCCCGCGTCGCTGTTTCCTGTCACTTATAAATTTAGGGGTTTTCAAGGCAAGAGTGAATAGGCATATCTTGAGTTTGCGTGTACTAGATCTCATCTTCCATCAGGCAAGATAGAGGTCAAACGCACTCAGATTTTTAATAAAAAAAAGTATTCAAGCTTAAAAAATAGTGTTAAGTAATTAATGTTAGTAAATTAAACTTAATCTACTTAATTAATAATTCAATATAAGTATATGAATTCCTTCCGTCCGTCACTGGCACACTTTATACACTCTTCTTGTTATAGTTTTATTAAATGTTTTCATATCAATAAAAGTCAATTGAAGCTTTATCCATTTTCATTAACGCTCAAATAAAATAGTTTTTCTTTAGTAATAAAACTAATAGTTTTCCGTTATAAAAGCAATTTGTAAACTAACCATAACGGCCATTAATCTAGAAAATGTTCTTAATGGCGTTAAAAGAAAATTAACAACAACGATACTAGCTGCCTTGTTGGCTTGCTGCTAGTCGTTTTATAAGCTCTTTATAAGAGTTGCTGTTTGTTTTACAGCTTTTTTATATTTATTTATTTTCATTGTGGAAGCGAGAGACATCTGTAAGGATTGTAGTGAAAGTCCTTGGTCTCTGCCTACAGTCGAATGAATGAAAATTATTTTATTTAAATAGGCTATGAAATAGCACTTTAAAATCGTCATATTCTTGTTTTTTAGTTAGTTGACGTCATAAAATTACTTAAAGCTAAGGTTACCACTGCCTCCAAAGCGCAAGTGAAGAAGAGGCGGCGCAACAAACTCCACTGCTGCATTTTCTAAAAAGACGTCACTTTACGACATATGTCTTACAATTAAATAATAAATCAAACGTGATCATTTGTACGTATATAGTTTAATTTGCCCTGATTCAATTTGGCAAGTACATTTGTCTTAGACAAGCGTTATTCAGCAATATCCTAACCAAATTAAAATAAAAAAAAAATAAAAAATAAAAATTGTTTATTCATTTGCTCACATAATACTCATCGTCTTAAAACTACACATATCACCATACATGACTCATTTATAACTTAAGTTATTATCTCAAAAATATTAGATAGCAGGTGCATACAAAACTGAGACAAATGTGATCAATATAAGTATACAGTACAAGTAGGTATAGGTATATAATATAAGATTCTCATCATCCGGTTAGAAAAATTGTATATATTACTTACACATTCATTCAGCCAAAATTTTGCTCAATTCTATGTGCACCGAAGTCATAATGTACTAACTGATTTGAAGATAAACAAATAAATAACACGACTGCCATCTTTTAAAGAAAATAAACGGTAAAGATTCCAGCGACACAGCAGAAATAAACTATCAGATTATTATGAGTTAATATGGGCTTACTTTGGAAAACACATTATAATCATGATTATTGGCTAGTCGTGTGAGAAAAAAGAATGTATATTGTTATTGACAACAAATATTAGTGGAACAGAATTAGTAGGTAGTCAGAAACAATTATTTCTACCCGCCGTACTAGTGAGAACTGTATGACGGCCGGGTAGCAGTCCTTGTCCGACGACGTAAACAACTTATAGTATATGCGATAAATGCAGATGCGATCGAGTATAGTTTTTATTAATTATACCAAACAAGTATAGATCTTTTTTAATAAATGCGAAGGTGAATTTAACTTGATTTGTTACACGGTAGTAAGTAAGTACCTAAGTGATTGTTTGTATAATATATATGATCAGTATGAATTATAAATATATACATATGTATATATTTATAATTCATACATATGTGTGTACTCATGTTTTATATAATAATATTAGTGTATATGTATGTATATATGTATATATAATATGTATATTTTATTACGGTATAAGGCGTGATAATATGCATGAGTGAATATACATTTTGTATAAGAGTGTGACTAGTGACGGGATAGGTTGATCTTAACTGTTATTATTTATTGACTTTAAGTTTCAAGATAGAACAATGAGAAGGTTTTCCGTTTCATCGTAGGTTAGTGTTTTTAGGAAAGTATCTATTTGTTTTTTAATAGAAAAAGGTGATTTATCAGCGATGTTTATTTGTTGGCTAATTTTGTTATAGATGTAGGCTCCGCGAACATATGGAAACTTACGACAAAATTTTGTTTTACAAAGGGGGACATTGTATACTATATCTATACGTCTTCTATTTCGATGGTTTCTGTCAGGAGGTGTTTTATGTTGGTTTAATATTAGAGATTTAATATAATTTTTTCTGACACTGAGCACGTTAGTGTCTGCATAAAGTTTAGTAGTAGGGTAAAGGAATTTTTTAAAATACATAACTTTAAGCACTGCTCTTTGGGCTCTTTCAATATCAATCATTAACGTTTTATTAGCTCCTCCCCATGCAACAATTCCATAACTTAGTATAGATTGACAGAGACTGAAATAAACGTTTTTGAGAATAGTATTGTCTTTTATATGCCTTAGCTTTCTAAACAGATAGCATAGCTTTCTCACGCGTCCACACAGTAAACTTATGTGTGGTTGAAAACCACTTCCTATAACTAAAATAAGTAGGTACACGTATACATACATCCCGAGAATCCAAGACCTTTCCTTCATGCTGTAACGCAATTATCTAGGCCTACGTGATCTAAAATGGGAACTTACAAAAAAAATCACAACCCTATTAGTACTGCCACTATTTTCTTGGAAATTGAAACTGGGAGCTTAACAAAATGGCCGCCGGCCGCAACTTAAGAAATAATAGAATGAACTTGCACTAATAAAGTTATTGCTAGCACCTTTACTTTTATTTAGAGTTTCCATCAAGTTGAGCTTGAAATAAAGTACCAACATTCACAAAAAAATTAAAAAAAGTGACTATAGTTCTAGGCGTCGTACGTAAGGAACTTAAGGTTACCTCATCTACATTTGTCGAGGTATTTAGAAATCATATACATACACCCTGAAAACATAACGATCCTTTTTGCGCAGTCGTGTAAAAAATGTTCTCACTCTGTCGTGGCCACAGAAGTTATTATTTATTCCGTTCTTAGCACGAACACGCACGAACCCTAAATTAAAACATTGCATTGTAAGCTAACATTTCGTGCGACGTTGCAGTCGCCGTGGTCGCAGCCAGACGATATCTAGTCTAATTTATTAAGAGTTAAAAGTGCGAAAGTTTCTACGAAATTTATTCAGAGTTGGCAATGCAGCAAGAGTCCGTAGGCTGCAATGACCGCTTTCCACCAGGTTGGCCGCATGCCTACATAATAATATACAAAAATATCCACCAAGAAGCTTATGTTTATACGACTTAGGTAAGTTCCCGTTTGAATAAAGTTTAAAATCTGAGATACAAGCTCAGCTTAGTTCAGGCACCAGTCTCTCACAATCTTAAAATTGTAATACACTGTTACTTACCTATTTTGTCTGTTTTATATGTAAACTAGCTTTTGCCCGCGGCTTCGTCCGTGAATTTCCCACGGGAACAAAGTCAAAGTCAATTATTTTTATTCATATACGCTTAAAAATAGCACTTATAAATCGTCACATTCTTGTTTTTTAGTTAGTTGACGTCATAAAATTACTTAAAGCCATGTTTACCACCGCCTCTAAAGCGCAAGTAGAGAAGAGGCGACGCAACAAACTCCACTGCTGCGGAGCGTGCTTTTTCCCGGGATGAAAAGTACCCTATATCCTTCTCAGTACTTCTTACTATGTGTATGTGAAATTTCAGAAAGGTTGGTTCAGTAGATAAAGCGTGAAGAGGCAACAAACAAACAAATAAACAAACTCACTTTCGCATTTATAATATTAGTTAGGATTTGGATTAGGATTAGGATTGTGAAGAAGAAATAAAGAATTTTGACTTTTTTGAATTTTGGAAAATTCTCTTTTAGTGCTCCCCTATACTCCCTAAGGAACCTACATGCCAAATCTCAGCTTTCTACGCCCAGTAGTTTGGCTTTGCGTTGTCTGTCAGTCACTCACTCAGTCATATCCACCAAGAAGCTTATGTAATAATCCATTCGACATGAATTCCTGCAGCCGAGACTAGCATCACTATTTATTGGCTCATTCAGACGCATCGACTGCATTTCCTTCCAATCCACTCGTTATTTCCGACATATATCGCTCGCTGCACTCGGCTTCTTGCGAGTTATGGAGTTCAATGTGTCATATCGCGGGAAAAGTTACTTTGTGGTCGTAATTTTTATTTTATTTTTTATTATTGATTCAAGTACATAAGTCGTTGAAGGCCAAAAAGCTGCTCCAGTGTCATTCAGGTCATTGGCGCTTTGTGTAGAAATGCAATACAAATCGCATAATTTTACTTAGCTTGTAATAAAATGTTGTGAGTGCCTACAACCATAAGGTATCTTTTCCCGTGTATTGATACTGATAAAAGCTGGAGGCATTAAAGTAAGTAAAAAAGTTGCATCAGACATTTTTGAAGTGAAACCCTCAACACCAAGGGTATTACAGGAGTGCTATTGTAGGTTTTTATGTAGGTATAGTCAATCTCGTCGTTCTTGAGTTTTAAATAAATAAATTAATAATTTAATTAAATTTGTAGTAATAAATATGCCAAAAATAGATTTATCGTAAGGGCCTGTTACAGCTATGACAGGACTTATAAACACGTCGATATATTTCATGAACGATTGGGTAAATTTCGAAAATTGTTAAGTGGCGTCTTAGTTTGAATACATTGTAGGAATTTACATTCTTGGAAGTAGGTATTATTGGGGTTTTCAAAACAGTTTAAAACTCCATTGAGCTCATTTTATTCGCTCATTGTCGTTTCAACCTGTTTTGAAACCCCCAATAAAGGAAAATGATTATAAACCTATATTATAACATACCTGATGACTTCATGGATGCTTGTTTCAGTTGAACACAGACATGTAACTTATTTCACTAGACACTCACAGACACTGAGTTATTAGCAATATAAAATTACTGAAACCTAAAAGACCGTAGTGCATAATGCAATGGAAAATCGCTTTACCTAGGCCGTTTGCTCATACCGTGTTGATTGAATTTGTGGGCACCCAGAAAGATAAGTCTGTCGCATAGACACCGGGACGCCTTAATTGGGATCGAGATTTCTTATTACTGGCCCGATTGGTCGTGCCGGTGACCCTAAAGGCTATTGGCACCCAGTAAATAGAAAAACACTTCACCCGTTAAGACATTGGTACCGAAGTACCCACCGAGCCAATGCTAAGAACTTTTCGATGTTTCTAGGCCGGTTGCTCGTGCCACGCCAAATTCTTGGTATCCAGGACCACGATATTTCTTGTCACAAAAGCACACGGGCTCCTTTAGAAATTCAGTAAAATTACATTACATTTTACTCCACTTTACACAGTCGCGATCAAAGTTGAAATGCTAAAACTTGGTGTGGTAAGTTTAGTGTTGTGAAGGTGATATCGATCAACTATCGATAAAAATTTAAGAATAACAGACTATGTTTAGATATTTTGCTATTGCATGATTTATTAACGATTTCATAAATAATATTATTATTTATGAAATCAATGACGACTATTAATAAGGGAACAGTTAACCAGTTATTTATCAATCATGCCGGGAGCGGCATGACTGATAAATAACAGTTCCCTTATTAATAGTTGGCATGTCTATCTCATCTCTCACTTAAGTTTCAATAAAATTAAAGTTAATTGATGAAAAAACACTAAAGATAAATAAAAGTTTTTTTATTAAGAAAGAACAAATTTTTGACTATATATGCGATCTGTGATGAGTAAAAAGTAAGTTTCTTTATGTAATGTAATACGTACTAACTCAACGACATTGTATTTTATAATAAATACTAATAAAATTATAAAAACTATACATAGAGTACATTATGCTTTAGTATCGAATTATTTTATCGATACTACACTCACGAATTATTTCATCATGGTCATGCACTTCGGTGACGATTTGCTTAGCATGCAATACTTTCAGTCCCACGGTGTGCGCATTGTTGACTTAGGTAGGTATTTCATACGTCAGTATGTTATTCAAATGGTTCTCAAAATTTCTGAGACAGATACATTTTAATGATAATTGTATTATCTATTAATATTGTGTTATGTTTATTATCTTTATTTTTGAACATAACTAAAGACTACACATAAAATGGTTGAATAAGATAATGAAATGAAAATATCTCATTTTAATAATTTAGGTATGTATGTACTTAGTTATTTGTTATGTGATGATGATAAATCTATACTAAAATTACTTAAATGTATATCAATTATATAGGTAATAATACTTTTATTTAACATTTAATATTTATTTGAGTATTTCATTCATACCAATATGTAAGTATATTATTTTATAAAGTATGTACTAAACTATTATCTCTCTTTAGTAGTATTTCCTCATGACTGAGGGTCGTGGTCATTATATGGAATGAAACACACACAACGACTCTCTTGGCAATATTAATGGAGTGGTTTGCCATTGCCTTCTCCATTTCACACACTAGCTGATAATCATCAACCAGAGTGCAGGTTTCCTCACGATGTTTTCCTTCACCGGAAGCAAGTGGTGGTCGATGAAAACAAACATGAGTCAGATTGGTATACAAACTCATGTAGCCCTGGAAGGATTCGAACCTGGGATTTTGCATCCACAGGCGGGCGCCCTACCACTCGACCACCACCGCTTCATAGAAGCGAGATAAACTATTATACCATTAAGAAAGAAGAGAGAAAATGTCTTACGATCTCAGTTTGGGAATCACTGTCATTGGAATAATGATTCGGGAGGTAAAGTTTTTTTTCTGTAAAGTAAGCTTATACTTTCAAAACCATCCTAAACAACAATTAAAAATACAAAAGCCTTGATTTCAATAAAAACAAGTTGAATTTAATGAACAAATAGTCTTAAATTTAAACAAAAAGTAAATAAAAATTGGGTCATCTCTTCAGATTACCACTAACACACAATTTTATAATACTCCTCTAATGCGTTGAGGTAAATTATAAAACTCGAATCGTAGGTACCAAGTTCATTGTGTACCGGGTGCTACATCGTTTCAAAGTAAAAATGTATCCGTCTTATAATAATAACAATAAATTAATATGGGTACATAAAGTTTGTCTTTCAAACAAGTTAAAAAACTTTACCTACTTCACTTTAGCTAAGCGGTGATATTGGTAAATGCGGCATATTCGCGGTATTACTTTGAGTATAAAATTACAAAGGCTTGTTTGAAATATTAACTTTGATTTGAAAATGATAATTTCATATTTCATGATAATTATACGATTATGCTAACGTTTCAATAAAAATGTGTTATCAGTGGTTGTCAACTATTGTTTATTTTCAACGTGGAAAATTACACAATTTTATATGTAAAACATGCACGTGTAAGCAATTTTAGTATGCGACCCCGTAGTTAAAAACACCTGGAAAAAGTGCGATTTAGCAAAATAGACTGTACTTATACGAGTGTTAAGTATAGAACAAGCTATGAATCAATCAATTACCCTCGACGTGAGGTTACTCTGTCAATCCTCTATCAGTGATAGTGCCAGAACCTCTGTCATCTGCTGAGCTGCTGCAAGCACCTTGCGCAGTCCGCCCGCCTAACTTGAAGAGTTGTTCTACGATCTCAACACGAAAATCCGCTGCATTCAAATCATGTTCGTAAGTTTTTGATTTATACCTTAGCCCATTCAAATCTCTTTTTAATAATATATACAGGGTGACCTTTTAAACAAAAACAGTTAAAGTTTTGTATAGTCAGTCTATCATACTTAACAATTTTTATTTATAAGATGTTTAAAAAGTCACCTGTATATTATTTTTATTGATATACTTACTTACTTATTACTTAGGTTTTTTTTGTAAATTTTCTTTTTGTCCTACTTGTTATAATAACTTCTTCCTCTCCTATCGTTTGCGTATTCACCGCTCACTACTATCATACTTAAATGTGAAAAATTTGTATAACTTATGTTTGTATATTTGATTGTTACTTAATAGCGCACTAACCAGTTCATTTATAATAAATTAAGTTATTTAGTTTATTTTTTAGTTGTTTATAATATTTCTAAATGTTTCATTGTAATTACTTTCAGGTCGGATTCGGAATATTATGCTAATAAAAGCATTCCAAGAAGACCCTAGCAGAGGTCTTCCACTCAGACGACGAGGAAGCATCTACCGCAATCCCGAAGTAAGTATATTAATTATAATTTTTACCTAATAAGTTCAAACAGGATTTTTAATTGTATGTAAGTACGTATTTTACGGAAACTAACAGTGTATTTTTTACCAATTTTAAAATGTATTTTAGTTTTAATTTTATTATTAACCTATATTGTAGTACTGCCAATTTTTATTATATCTTTGACTACTACTGGGCAAAGCTCTCCCCCTTCTCGAATGCCTCTATAAGTTTTTAAATTAAATTGGATTATTTTATAGTAAACAAAAGCGTTTATCAACTTAGGTATCCATTTAGATCACTATTATTAATTATGCTATAAATACAACCAAGAGTTATATTTAAATATTAATTTTGAACAAACTTTTTTCAGATCTAAAAACAAGAAAAAGGAGGCGAAACCCCTAAAACGCAAGTCTAACCAAGTGCCACCAAAATCTCGCGCAAAAAAAGGTTGGCAGCTGGACTCCGACAGCGAGGAAGAAGCAGAAGCTCAGCGTGCGGCCGCCATCAAGAAGCCTCCAGCTTTGCAGTCTGTGCTGACCCGGCGCGTTGCTGATGGGGTGTTGCGGCGCAGTGCTAATTTACGAGGCGATGTATTTATAGATCTAAAAATTTATAATGTCGTTGATATTTTAAAAATTGATCCCAAAGATCGGTGGGAACACGCTGTGGTGAGCCTTAAATATCAAGGGGATTGCGATTCATCGGAACTCCTTCCCTTAAAGGACCTTATAAATAAATGTAAGGTCAACTTCACGGAAGAGGGAAAGTTCTTTCAACAAAAAATTTAAATATTTACTTGGTTAATGTACCTACTTAATATTTTTTGTTAATATAATTACTATTAAAATAAGTGTTTAATTTACTTAATACTTACATTCCTCTTCAAGCAGTGATTGTATATTTTAAAACTTTAGTTAACTTTTTATCTTTGCTTATTCACTACTTTTTGTGTTTTATACCATTTAGGTATATGGTACTCATATATACCTCTTCAACTAGAACTAGAATATATTTAACTATCAAGTTATTTTATCTTTATTTCCAAGCTATGGGTAAAAACACTGTTTTCTGTACAGTTTGCGATATATCAGTTAATAGTAGAGCATTCTCAGCGCACTTGCGAAGCATTATACATAAAAATAATAGCTCATTAGAAGTAAGCGATGGTATTGAAAAAATTGGCAGTGCATTCAAAAGTCGTATTGCGTCTTACAGAGTTAGGTTGAGTACCGAAAACGAAAAAAACGAAGCTGTGTGCACCTCCGCACCCACTGATTTCTTACACAGACTTTACCTTCGTGTTCATAAATTAATTTCAGCTAGACAAGCTACTTATCATTCTTTAAAAGTTAACTTTGAATTTTTCGGTGAATTTAATATACCTACAAAAACCGCAACTGAAATAAAGTCGTTTGCCTCTAAAAATATAATAATTCAGAATGACTGTGATTTTAAGGAATTATATTCGAACGTCATTAATAACATTTCAACGAAGATTGACGAATTTCAGGAAAAGGATAGTGGATGGTCATTACTTCGTAATTTATATTTGGAAGTCAATATTAATAAGTATAACCCATTGAGAGTTGGTCAATTTATTGAATTGCCGAAAATATTAAAGTCTAAACGAGCTTGCATAAATATACAAAATAATGATGATTTCTGTTTTTTATGGTGCATAATTGCTGCGTTATATCCCGCTAAAAGGAATCCCCAAAGAACTACCTCGTATCCGCATTTTAAAAATATTGTTAAAATACATGATATGACCTTTCCCGTTGGATTCAAGGATATTAAAACTTTCGAGAGAAATAATCGTAACATAAGTGTGAACGTGTATGGTCTCACAAATAAATCAGAAGTAGTGGGACCTCTTTATAGAACCCCACAAAAACGAAAACACCATGTTAACTTATTACTCTTAGAAAAGGGTGAAATAAAACATTATTGTTTAATTAAAGATTTAAGTAGATTAATTAGATTACAGCTCACCAAACATCATGAAAAAATTTATTTTTGTGATGAGTGCATGATTTTCTTTAATGCAGAAAACACATTCAAATCTCACATTTGCAGTGGCGTTCGAACGATTCTGCCGGAACCTGGAACTTTTATTGAATTTAACCATTTTGAAAGGATGCAAGATTTGCCTTTCGTTATCTACGCGGATTTTGAATCCTTGTTACAAACAAAATCTGAAACCGAAGGATCTAACTCGAATAATACAATAGTTTTACAAAAACATGTACCTGCAGCCTTTGCATATTACATTGTTTGCTCATTTGACAGCTCACACAATAAGTACGTGTCATATCGTGGACCGGATTGTGTAGATAAATTTCTAAAATATCTGTTCGATGATGTTATCGCAGTGAATAAAATTTTAAAACACGTTATTCCAATGAAACCATTGACAATAGAAGAAAAAGAATATTTGAAACTGCAAAATATTGCTTTATTTGCGAAAAGTTACTTTTTGATGATAAAGTCAAAGATCATTGTCATCTGACGGGTATATTTCGTGGTGCAGCTCATTCTTACTGCAACTTAAAATATAGCTTACCAAAATTTATTCCAGTTTTTTTTCATAATTTGTCCGGATATGACAGTCATTTATTTATACGACAATTAGGGGAAACGCAAGGCAAAATAAAAGTTATAGCAAAAAATAAAGAAAATTATGTATCGTTCACAAAATTCGTTAAAACAGGACCTCAAGAGTTCATGCCTGTCCGGTTTGTAGACACATTCAAATTTTTAGGAACCAGCTTGGATAAACTTGTAGGAAACTTAAATAAAACCGACTTTGTACATTTATCACATTTTTACCGAAATGAAGAGCAGTTTAACCTATTAACACGGAAAGGTATATATCCTTATGAATATATGACGGAATGGAGTTGTTATGAGGAAAAAAATACCACCGCGTCATTGTTTCTATAGTAGTTTAAATGATGATACTATTTCAAAATGTGATTACGATCATGCAAAAGTGATATGGGAAAAGTTTAATTTAAAAAATTTAGGTGATTATACTGATTTGTATCTCAAAACAGATGTGATTTTACTAGCAGATGTTTTCGAAAAATTCCGCCAGACATGTAAGACGTGCTACAGACTTGATCCTGCTTTTTATATAACAGCGCCAGGGCTTAGTTTTGATGCAATGCTGCTTAAAACAAAAGTCAGATTGGAATTAATTGACAATCTTGAAATTATCCGCATGATTCAAAAGGGAATTCGTGGTGGAGTATGTTTATGTTCTACAAGATATTCTAAAGCAAACAACAAATACGTTTCAGAGTACAACCCATCTTTACCAGACAACTATTTACTATACATTGATTGTAATAATTTGTATGGCTATGCAATGTGTTCTCATCTGCCATATTCAAATTTTGAGATGATTGATCGTGCAGAAATTGATAAACTTAATATTTTGAACGTACCAAACGATTCAGATTACGGTTATATATTAGAAATTGACTTGGAATATCCCGAGTATTTACATGAATTGCATAACGACTTACCTTTTTGTCCTCAGAAATTTATACCACCTGGTTCCTCTAACCCCAAATTAATTCCAAATTTGTATGATAAATATAATTATGTAATTCATTACGTTTACTTAAAAACATGTATAAAGCATGGATTATTGTTGAAAAAGATTCATAGAGTGATTAAATTTAGGCAGAATCCATTTTTGAAAGAGTATATAGATTTGAACACAGAATTACGAAAAAAGCAAAATCTACATTCGAACAGGATTTTTTTAAATTATTAAACAATTGTATTTTCGGTAAAACACTAGAAGACACCGAAAAGAGAGTGAATATTCATTTAGTCAATAAATGGGATGACACTAGAAACAAAACGAAAAAGTTTTATACCGCTGAACAATTAATAGCAAGGCCTAATTTTAAATCCTCCACAATATTTTCGGAAAATTTTGTTGCTGTTCAAATGAAACCAGAAACGGTAACTTTAGATAAACCAATATATATAGGTTTTACCGTTTTGGAAATATCAAAAAATTATATGTACGATTTTCACTACTCTATTATGAAGCCTTTCTATGGCGCAAAATTAAAACTGTGTTACACCGATACTGACAGTTTTTTGTATTCAATAGAGACAAAAAATGTTTATAAGGATTTAAAACTTAACTTTCAATCTTACCTTGATACAAGCAATTATATAGAAAATAATAGATTTGGCATAAAACCCCAAAACAAAAAAAATTCCAGGCCTGTATAAGGATGAAATGGCGGGCCATTTGATTTATGAGTATGTAGGACTCCGATCAAAATTATATTGTGTAAAAACCGAAAATAAGATTTTGAAAAAAGCGAAAGGAGTTAAGAAACCAGTAGTTACAAAACTAACGTTTAAAGACTATAGCAAAACTTTGCTTTACAATAAGATATTGCGAAAGAAAAATGTACTATTTAAATCATTAAAACATGAAATTTTTACTCAAGCAGTCAATAAAGTAGTCTTATCATCTAACGATGATAAGCGCATTGTACTTAAGGATAAAATATCTACTTTAGCCTGGGGACACAAATCTCATTTATATTAATGTACTTATAGTCCATAAACGAATAAAATGTAAGTATTAAGTAAATAAATTTTGTAATTCTGGTTGATGTTGTAATACCTATTTTTATAGATAATAGCTTGTATATGTATCATTTGTGTAAAAATAAAAATAAAATATGTTATAAAAACCTTTTTACAATTTTGTGACGTAGACTTCTAGATGAATTGGGTATATTTTTACATTTTTGTTTAACATGTGTATTATTTTATTGTTCTGTTAATTGACAAAGTATGTTGTGGATGTATTTGTTCAGATTTAATTGTAAATTTATTTTATAACTAGCGTCCACCCAGTCCATTGGTGAAAACCGCATCGAAATCCGTTCAGTACTTTTTGAGTTTATCGCGAACAGACAGACAGACGCGGCGGGGACTTTGTTTTCTAATATGTAAGGATAATCTACTATTACAGTTGTAAGTTTATAAATTTGTAATAGAATAAATAAAATGTTCTATTTGGAAAACTTTTTTTATTTCAGTTAACATTCACCTAAATTAACCATTTTTTGTATATTTGGATCCAATGAAGTTTGAATTTCATAAAATAACACATATTTTTAGTCATTCAACTTAATCATACACGATCGTTTATTTCTCCACTAACAAGTACTTTGTTCCACTAAGTATAAAATGTTTTACAGTCAACAGCACATCAACCTACCCAAATTCATTGCAAATTCGATGCTATTGCCGCGGCCGGCGGCATATGCATCCATGTAGGGTAACTTGAGGTGCGGTTGACTGTACCTATTCAAATGAAATTAGATACTAGGTAATGTTAAACCATAATGCTGATTAAATCAATACCACGTGCGGTTGTTATGATACATACAATTCGTGTTCAAACCTGAATGAGAGTATTTTAAATAATATGATATCTACTTTTCCTATAGGTACTAAACTATTAAGCAATAATTTTGAAATTCAATCTGTCTTTCCGGTATAATATGAGTAATTTATATTACGTAGCACCTATAATAGCACCTTCTCACTCATCATTATGCCATAAAGTAAGACAGCTGCGATTTACTTGAAATCACAGTATTTGATGCCATGGCCCAGAATTGGCTAACAATTTAAGTAATTTGATACCTTCATTTATTGTTTCAGTTTATAAATCATTACGTTCGCAGGAGTTCATTAGCGAAGTCGTATCATTGCGTATCATACAAAACAACTGACAACAGAATTGTAAGTATTGTCTTATTGTGAAGCGAAAAATATTTTTGTTATTGTGCTAAAATATATGCTTTAATTGATTTTGTGATTGTTTCAGATTATCACCATGACTGAATCTCCAGACATCATGTTCCAGTGCGGACAGGGCTACGATATCCCTAGTCTGAGCTGGCATACTCCAGAGCCGCTAGGACTTACCAAGAAAGCCAGATCAAAAAAAGGAAGCCCAAAAACGAAAGCAGCCGGCGAGCCAGTCATTTGTGATAAATAGCGAAAAAAAGAAAGGGATAAGGTTAATCCAAATAAAAGTTTTGGATATAAGTGAGCAAGCACATTCACAAACACACGATGATGGCGAGGAAAATATAATTTTGAACGCGCAATACGTTGTCAGCGAGCCTATGGATAAAATCATGGACGAAACTCAAATTTTGATAAATAAAATTTCCACAAAACTGTGTGATAGCAATTACGATTTTATGTAATTATAATGTAAATAATTTGTAAATAAATATACTTATTGTTTATTAAGTTGTTTTATTATTTATTTTAGCTTGTTCATAATGTACTTTTCTTTTTCATTACTACAATAAAATTAAATAAATGAAAGTAAAAAATCAAAATTTATGTAAAAAATTAAAAATAATTTTGTAATTCGTATAAATTAGACAAATAAATATTATATGAACTATGAAACATCTATTTTTTCTATTACTGATGACAGCATGTGCAGAACTATCAAAGAATATAAATAAAAACTGTAAAGATTTGTTGACATTTATTTTAAATACATAATGAAATATTTTCTAAATACCATTTCTTAATACAAATAACATTTTTTAATGCACAAAAGTTTTTATGAATTAAACAA
Organism: Ephestia elutella; assembly: GCA_018467065.1. Taxonomy (NCBI): domain Eukaryota; kingdom Metazoa; phylum Arthropoda; class Insecta; order Lepidoptera; family Pyralidae; genus Ephestia; species Ephestia elutella. The sequence goes on along the minus strand of CM031580.1, from coordinate 19,660,943 downwards.
TTGAAGATACCTTCATTTTTACAATAAGTTTTAAACAAAATTACAAAAATTAGGACTTCCTATGTCTTCTATGTTCATTAAAACACAATTTTCACACAATTCCTTTATCCATTTTTGTTTCTCGAGACCCTTCATTATAATAGTTCTGTTTTGCAATATTGGTGATATAATTCTTTTAAATTCTCTATAGTCAATATGACCTTCACTCCAAGTGATCCCTCTTTTTCGTTCAAGGTACCGAACGGTGTTTTTTTCTTCCGAAGATAATGAAGTATATGCATAAGGAGGTTTAATTAAAAATACTTGAGTGAACTCCTCAGTAGATAATGCAAACTCTTTGATTATAAATTTATTATTGCAATCCTTGAATCCTTGAACATCAACGAAAATAGTGGAGTTCATGATATTTTACGAACAATGTTGCTCAGAGGTCTATATTCGAATATACAGTCATTCAAAATTAGACAATATGCTGATGTATGATCTGGTATCTCTTTATCGCACTCTAGTTCGAGGCGAATGTTGATCACCGGTCCTGATTTAATATTATCGTTCTGTCTGGAACAGTCTATCACGAATAATGGTGCGAAATTTTTAAACTCTTGTGCAGTCAACAACGCGTTGCATGGGCGGTTATAATAAGACTGCTGAAAATTTACATATTGCTCGTATATTAATGCATAGTTATGATATGAAAAGTTGGTGTTGTAACTTTCGTACGGGTAATATGTAGAGTTTAAAAAACTTTGACATCTCGCATATTGCAGTGATCGAAACCGAGACATATCGTTCATACTGTTGTTCTTTCTGTTTGTTTGTAAACCTAAAATGACATATCTTGGTTTTTCAATTTGTGACGAAGTTTTAATTGACCAAGTGTGTTTTTGTAGTTTTTGGTAACAAAGGGTACTCATAAAGATCCCAGTTTCTATACACTAATTGAATGGGTTTATCTTTTTCGAGTACTTTAAGTAAATTAATTCTTTCTCTATCCGATACTTTAACGTGAGGAACTCGCCATACAATCTTTTTTATATCAATACTTTCAACCTCTTCGCCAGTGTTTAGCTTTAAAGCATTAAGGTTAGTATTACTTCTTAACAACACAAGTTCGTGTTTGCAATTGACAATTATTTTTTTATAATCTTCTGCAAAACCTAGTATATTGCTGAGAGGTATTGAAGCAGCAAAATGACCTGCAATTTCATTTTTTGTACCGTGTATATCCCAACCCCACACTTTGGATACCTTCGCCTCGTCTGTGTTCATAGACACCAGGGCTTTCATAGTAGTAGTTATACCAGCATTCTTAACTTTGTCTATTTCAATACCGTTCAATTCATATCTTATATCTTGAAAAAGGAATAGAAGAGGGTTGTTGGTAAAATGTACTGCTTGAACTGCTTCTTTCTTCTCAACGTTGATAACATTTACCACGGCTTCAACATACAAGGTACTCGCACATGGAAGCTTACATATAAATCTTGTTGGTTTATAGGTATCCGAATTTCATCATTTATATTGAAAGTAGTGATATATGGTTTGTAAGAATGAATTTCTATGCCGTCTATGGAGTTATCATAAGCGGGTGGGTTAGTAATGTTTAAAATACTCATTTTAGTAATCCAATCGATTTGAGAAAATGTTTATTGGCAGCTGTCAATTTCTTTTTTTTATCACGAGTATGTGTAGTCTTCTTGATTGCCCGATGGGTACTAATCTTTTGAATACATGTAGTAGTGTATTTATTGTAGTCAATCATATTTTCTTCAAATGTAAGTACAGTTGAATTTGCTCTCCGCAAAAATTGATTAAATCGTTATTTATATCCAATATTCTAATATTTATACTATTCACCGTGCTTCTATTTACCGGAAAATAAATCGTATTTTTTGGAATTTCTATTATTCGGTAGCCTGGAGGAACATTCAAAGCAAATTCGTGAATTATATGACTTGATTTTCCATTAATGTAGGAACCTCCAGTAATGTCACATTCAACCCGGAGCACAGTTGTAGGAAGAATGTTCACTGGCAGTAAAAGACTTGTGCCATATATCCTTTATTAGTAAAGTCTTACCGTAACTCCAGTAAAGGTCCAATAGAATTTTGTTTTTCAAAGTGAATATCCTTAGAGCAGAATATCGAGAGTTTCAATGTATTATTGTTGCACAATAACTTGAAAACACAATTCTTTACTTCTTGATTGTATGAACTCACTGATGTCTTGGAGTTCATACGCTCCTTCAGGAATTTCAACCACCTCGTCAATGCCATAATAAAATTTATTATTTGTAATTGTTATATTTGGTATAGAATTAAAAGTAGAGAAATGTAAAAGAGAGCACTCGTATTTACCATCGAGTTCCAATGGGGGTGAATAGTTCGTTGTTAGTACTGAGCTGTTTCCAGTTATAGACAGAGTGAAAGACATATTTGAAATGATGTTTTATTCAACCGTAGTAACTGTTATATACAATATTGACACCAAAAGTCTTGCAAAAATTTTAAACATAAATGACCACAGTTCACAGTATCAAAGTTTTGAAACCTAGTATAATTATAATTTATATCACTAACATTCAAATACTTCACCAATTCGTTGGGTGGTCTTAAATTACCAAAACTATCGAAATATTCACAATAATTATTAATTTTTGCAAAAGGCTACCCAGTGAGTTCCATTATTATTGTGACTGTCTAAGTTTAATATTCCACACTCTATCGGTTTTGGTTTACGTGGCAATCTATCTCCTCATATACACACCACGAAAGTAGGGAATATTTTTAGCGTATTTAATAATATCGATATTCGTAAGAGCACGTTTGGGTAGCCTGCTTATTAGTTTTTTGTAGATTTCAAAAATAATCCACTTCCTTTTTTATATGGTTTAAGATAAAATCCTTTTCCAACCGCAATAGCCTCCATTGTTTTGTTATGACGTTCAGATTCTTTGAAATTTTGTTGAGCAATTTTACAATCATTAATCGTTTTAGCTATACCAGCAGCACCTCCTGCTAAAGCGCCTAGTGCTGATAAACCCGCAAAAATTGGTATCAAAGGTAAAATGCCTCCTGTTTTTGGAATTGGTATTATTCTTGGTAACCGAACGTGGCATGTCTTTGGAAACAATTTTTTTGCTGCCTCATAAGCATATTTAATAGCAGTTTTATTATCCTTTGATTTCAGTTTCTTTATTTGTGAACGAATTTTTGACACAATGGTTTTAAATTTTTTTATACCAGCACCTGATTTTACTTTTGCTTTCATAACTTTGTTAACTATCCACGATGCCAACTTCTCTCCTTTGCTAGCGTCCTTAGAATTTAATCGCTTCTTTGCCATTTTCATTAGTTGAAGATCTGCTTTGTGACGAACGGATAATTCTGGATTGTTGTATGCAATATCGTGATATTTACAAGCTTCGTCTAATTTGTTAATGCCTTTATCACCTCTCAACAACCTCTCTTGTAATCTAGTGCCTGGTCCGCAATAGTTGTAACCTGGCAAGTGAAGCTCGAACGGAATATTGTTTATCAAATTATTCACAAGTCCACCTCCTTTCATTTCTTGTCATATAATGAACAAAACATGAGATTCTAACACTTATATATTATGATACAATAGAATTTCTATCTACCCAACTGTTTTCTTCATCAGAAGTCCTAACCATTTTACAAGCAATTTATTACCTTTTTCCTTATAACTTTTTCAATTAAGTATACATTCGGATACTTAGTTTTTTGCAATTCTTCTTGATAGAATGAACCCAATATATTTTGTTTACGTTGGTCTTGTATTAAATATGTAACTGGTTTAGTATTGTTAACCTTTTTGATGGTGAAAATTTCAGTAGACCAATTAGGTGTAAAACCTTTTGCAAAACAACTCTTGTATTTGCTTATTCTTACATGATCACCTATTTTAAATTTATTTTTGGATAAATTACATCGTTTTTCTTGAAAACTTGTAATGTTTTCTTTTACTACATTTTCATTTTTTTGTATTAACATCTACAGGTTTTAACTTAGTAACACTATGTTTCTGATGATTATATGAGAATAAAACATCATTTAAAGTTTTCCCTATCCATTTATAGTTACCATTATAACTGAAACATTTATACAATTTATTCTTCAATGTTTTAATCAGCCTTTCTACAATTGAAGCTTTTTTGTTGAGTACGATGAATAGTGGTTAATCTTCATTAACTGCATTTGTTTTTTAAATACATCGTTATAAAACTCTGTGCCTCTGTCGGTTTGCAGGTTTTTAGGAATGCGCCCACTTTCGCTTATAATTTGAGTAAATGCATTGAGAACATCTTTCTTTGATTTAGTTTTTATAGGAATCAACCATGCATATTTTGAGAAACCATCAATGACAGCTAAAATGTAAGCGTATCCATTATTATATTTTTTTAGTGATTGGAAATCGGCCAGGTCCGCTTGCCATAAGTCATCTATTCCTTTCAAGATCACACTGCGACGATCAAAATTTCTGCGTGCCGATCTATGAATTTCATTTACCACTTGTTGTTTTGCCATTTTGTACTTTGATCATTTTATTAATGTAGTCTTTTGTATAAAACTTTTTTTCGAACTGATGAAGGTTATCTGCAACATCCGCTTTTATTGCTTTTATTAGAGAGGTGATTTCATCAGCGATCTTGTCATCAACATATTTTTTATTCACCGCATCATCATGTGCTAATGGTTCCTGCACACCTCTCAATCGAGATGATTTTAAATCAAAATCTCCGGTGTCTGATCTAACTAGGTGATTAGTTGAACACTCTAATATTTGCGACAAACGAAGTCTTTTATGTACATGGTGGCCGAATTTATCAACATTCATTTTGGATCGAAGTCGGTCACAGTGCAATAATGACTGAATCAAGTAGGTTGTGGATATATCAATTTATAGTACCATTTTCACGTAGTTCTTCAATAATTGAAATTATTTCGTTATCCAAACCAGTGTTACCCGCATCTTTAGAGGCTATTAATAATTTCAACCCTTTCTACGAGTTCATTGGGGTCATCCCAGTAAATGTAGTCAGTATTTTTTTAAAATTTTTTTTTAAGCATCAATCCTTCACCTGCGCTTACATCATCAGTATTACTGAAAGAAGATGTTGAAGGTTTTCGTAGTCTAAAAAGCGGTTTGATGATGTTTAAGTACTTCCGTCCTTTATTAGATTTAATTGGTTTATTAGGATCGAAATCGCGACGATGAGCATTTGTAGATATTAACATGGCTTTATATTCTAGACAATCATTGTCAGTCACCACGTCTAAATTTGGTACTTTCTTTAACAATAACTCCCGCAACCCTGGCGTTAGTTGATAATCATGTCCTGCTACAGATATAACTTGATCATTTATATTTACACGTGCAGGAACCCATCATTAATTTACCGCGTTCTTTTCTAACGCCAAAAGGAACGTCATTAAATATATCAGAGGAAAGTGACCATGATGAAGTATTTTGAATAGGACTAGGTATTGATCCAATGGTTTTATACGATAAATCACTGGTATTTAAATTGCTAGAGTTTCCAGAGTTTTCTAAACTAATATCTTCATCAGAATCATCTTCAGATTCATTTTTTGGAGAAATACTATCCCTCAGAGTTTTGTTGAAATGCGATTCGGGCGAAGGAATTTGCTCTTTAACAAAATTATTTTTCATGTTGTCATCTACTGCTTCTATTGGTTTGATTTTATGGTTTCCATCCTTAATGAATTGATGCATTGGGTCAGTAACAGGTTTAAAAACTGTATTTAAAACATTTTCACTGTAAGATTCCATAGTTTTCATATCTCTGATTTTCTTAACAGCTTCGGCTATTTTAACTATTTGAGTTTTCAACTCTTTTTCCATTTTTGGATGTGGTAATACGTTATTTTCTTAATACGGTAATAGTAAGAATGAAGATGTTTACTGAATAAATCTTCTTATATGCTTGTATTTTTATCCAGATCAAACACGATAAAAGTATCAAAATTCTTTCTTGTAACGGCCCTCGTTTTTTTTACAATCTTTATTGATTACCAAATAGTTATACGGTTCAGTCCATACTTTTGAACAAATTTCTCGAAACTCGGACCAAGGCATATCAGTATTAACGTGTTCATCATATACATGACGGAGGTTAACATCATCCTGTTTTGAATAATATTAAAAGGTTTGCGTTGTCTCTTACAAGCTGTTTAGGAATCTTACTGTACGTCTGATTCAAGTAAAAACAGTCGATAAATTTATGTCTACCCATTGCGAAATAATCCCTCATATTGGATTGGTTCTCACATGCGACGTCATCAAATATTATTATAGAGTGAGGTTTTGCATCGTGAGGGTTTAAAACAAGTTCATTATCTTTATACTTTGCAAACGATACACCTGGCACTAAATTAAAAACATTTTCTAAAAACACATATTTCGGCTGATACAATGTTTTTGAATAAACGTAAACGTTTTTAAAACGTAAACCATTTTCATGTAACAAAAGACCTATGATTACATTAGTTTTCCCACAATTCGAGGGACCGCAAATAATACACCGGATAGTATTAGGCAGGAGATCACCGTGGCGGGAAACATCTACTCGTTCATCTGGACACACTCGGCTTAATTGTAAAGTCTGAGATTGTTTAACGAATTTCATCCTAACCAGTAGGACTGTATTTGACTGAATGTTATTCATTTGTAATGTTACGATTTATATATACATTTGAATGTCTACGTATGAATGTATACCCATTGAGCTGAAGTCACCAGGTACCTATGTTTTAATATAATATAGTTTTATAATCATATCCTTTATTGGGGGTTTCAAAACAGGTTCAAACGACATTGAGCGACGCTCAATGGAGTGTGAAACTGTTTTGAAAACCCCAATAATACCCTACTCTTGGATACAAACCTTTAAACTTTTAAACTAAATTCTATTGTCCTTACTTGCATCACCTTCACCTTTATAAGCTTTTTGTTGCCATATTAACTTGCTTTCTTTTTCAGTGTCTTTTGTTTAAATATGTAATATCTATTTGTAACAGATTTATAATTTCTCAACGTACAAGTGTAAGTTAGTGGTAAAAACTGTTTTGGGCTATGTACGACCTTGTATTTATTCGACTATATGTACTAAACTGTGCCTGTAGTTTTTTTCAAATAAAATAAAAAATAAAATAAAAAAAAAATAACTGGCTTAAGTGAATACCTATCATCTGTGATTTTATGTTTATATAAGATTTGAGCTAGAAATTTGGCACATAGCAAGAAAATTTAACATTCAATACCAAAATAGTATCCTAACGCATCTGCTTCCACTTGAACTTTAATGAAAATGGATTTATAAATAATATCGCGTCAAATTCTCACACATGCAAGTTTCTTGTCATTTATAACTAACTCTAGATTTGCATGGAATGAAACACATGCAACAACTTCCTTAGCATTTAACACGCTATTCGATAAATCATCAACTAGAGTGCAGGTTTCTTCACCACCGGACGTAAGTTATGATTAATTAAAACTAACATGCATGAGCCAAATTGGTACACAAATTTGTATAGATACACAAACCCTGATACACGAGTTGGATTGCAACTTGAAATCTTTCATACAGTCCAAAACTCACCACTGCAGCTTCTTTCTCAATATATTCAGATCCTATTGAATAAATTTATTTTAGATTGAACACTTCCTCACTTTATTCCATTGACAATCAGTTCGTAAAAGATCATGTCACTTGAAATTCCATTCTGGATTGCGATTCACAAAACGTATACGCAGTGTGAATACGTTAGGTAAATCAGACGCTCGAGATCGCTAGTGAAATGTTTCTGAGATAATAATGATGCTGGCTTATCGTCTTCCACTTACTAACTTCAGCCCTTCGCCTACGTGAATTTCGTTTTATGTTTATATGGATTTAATTCATTTTGTTGTGAGTCGTGTAATAATATAAACGAGCTGACCGACCGAGCTTTGCTCGGATGATAATAACGGGGATGTTTTTAGTTCAATTTTAATCAAAGTCAATTGTTTTTATTTAAATAGGCTATAATCCATACTAATATTATAAATGCGAAAGTTTGGATGTGAGTTTGTGAGTTTGTGAGTTTGTGAATTTGTGAGTTTGTGAGTTTGTGAGTTTGTGAGTTTGTGAGTTTGTGAGGATGTTTGTTACTCAATCACGCAAAATCTACTGGACGGATTTCGATGAAATTTGGTACAGAGGTAGATAATGACCTGGAATAGCACATAGGCTACTTTTTATCCCGGGAAAAAGCACTGTTCCCGTGGGAAATTCACGCGGGCGAAGCCGCGGGCAAAAGCTAGTAGGCTATAAAATAGCACTTTTAAATCGTCATATTCTTGTTTTTTTTTAGTTAGTTGACGCCATAAAATTACTTAAAACTAAGGTTACCACCGCCTCCAAAGCGCAAGTGTAGAAGAGGCGGCGCAACGAACTCCACTGCTGCATTTTCTCCAAAGACGTCACTTTACTACATATGTCTAACAATTAAATGACTATCTATGTAAAAAGGCTACCTAAATACAATAATTCATTAGAGTCGTTTGAAGAAACTATAAATATAAATACACTAGCTGTCGCCCGCGGCTTCGCCCGCGTGAGTTTCGCTTAGATGAAAAATCTCTCTTGGAGCTTTTCATCAGATGTTCCAGATCTTAAATTTTTATACGTCAGCAGAAAATGCTCATCAGGTTGAACGACTTTTAATAAGGCTCCATTTACATATATGTTATAGTGTAGCTGGTCTCTTGCAGTTCTTCATCAGATGTTCCAGATCTTAAATTTTTATACGTCATCAGAAAATGCTCATCAGGTTGAACGACTTTTGTTAAGGCACCATTTCCATATTTCTTATAGTTTAGCTGTTCTGTTAAGGTTCTTCATCAGGTGTTCCAGTTTTCGAAATAAATTATAGCCTATATGTTGCCCAGGCTTAATAGCTATACAACAAAAAAAGTTTCATTCAAATCCGTCCAGTAGTTTTTGCGTGAAACGCGTACATACTTACAGACAGACAGACAAGAAATTCAAAAAAAAATTTTTTTGCTTTCTATTATTTTTTGTAAGTGTCCCTCTATCCATATCAGTCAAAAATACTAAATGTACAGACAAAATATTTTTACTGTTTTATTATATGTATAGATAAGGATTGCTCATTAAAAGTATAGGATTAAAATTATTATTCTCGTAGTAGAACTCAATATAATTTTGGACTAGGGTTATCCTCATTCTTTATTCATTAAAACAAGCTCAATTTGATACTCAAATTTAACTTGCGCAACGAACAGTGTTATTCATTAAAAAAACAGAGAATTCTTAAAATATCTTAAGAACCGTTTATCTAAAACTAAACAAAGCAAGAAAGTTTGTTATTAAGAGCGATTTTGATAATGTTTTAGCTTGTAGGCGTTTGAAACTTGTGAAACTTGTGAAATTTTGATAAAACTTGTTTTTGTGAGAATCTAAACATATAAAGTTGAAGAGTTTGATTGTTTGTTTAAACGCTTAGTTTGTTTTGTCTACGACGAACTACTAGTCAGATTTGAAAACTTATTTACTGAGGAAAGTTATTATTTATCCCGAAATTTCCACACGAGCAAAGCCGCGGGGTGCAGCTTGATACGTGTAATAACATTGTTCCCGACAACAGTACCGTAGATGCGGCCATTAATCACTATCAGCTGTTCGCGTTGTCCGCCATTTTGTATCTTAAGATTTAAGCAACCCTCGCTAACTGATGTTTAATTTGACAGCTGCTATTGTAAGAGTTAATTAGTTCTAAGCAACGTTTATGAAAAACTACCGAAATTTATATTGAAATGATACTAAAATTAAACTGAAATTGATGAGTGCATTTTCTAGATATTTTATTAGATACTTTTTTCTTGATGATGGATTTTTTATGTCTCCCTATCTATACATAATAAAACAGTAAAAATATTTTGTCTGTACATTTAGTATTTTTGACTGAAACGGATAGAGGGACACCTAAAAAGAATAATAGAAAGCAAAAATATTTTTTTGGAATTTCTTGTCTGTCTGTCTGTCTGTATGTATGTACGCGTTTCACGCGAAAACTACTGGACGGATTTGAATGAAACTTTTTTTGTTGTTTAGCTATTAAGCCTGGGCAACATATAGGCTATAATTTATTTCGAAAACTGGAACATCTGATGAAGAACTGCAAGAGACCAGCTACACTATAACATATATGGAAATGGCGCCTTAGTAAAAGTCGTTCAACCTGATGAGCATTTTCTGCTGACGTATAAAAATTGAAGATATAGAACATCTGATGAAAAGCTCCAAGAGATCAGCTACACTATAACATATATAAAAATGGCGCCTTAACAAAAGTCGTTCAACCTGATGAGCATTTTCTGCTGACGTATAAAAATTGAAGATCTGGAACATCTGATGAATAACTCCAAGAGACCAGCTACACTATAACATATTATATGGAAATGGCGCCTTAGCAAAACTTGATAAATCTGATGAACATTTTCTCTAGACGTATAAAAATCAAAATCCGAAACATCTGAAACAGTTTGGAACACAAAAAGATTTTTCATCTGAGCGAAACTCACGCGGGCGAAGCCGCGGGCGACAGCTAGTCGTTGAATAAAATAAACCAATGGTTGTTATAACACAATCGATAAGAAAAAGAGTTTTAAAAAGCTTGTAAAATGGAAAATCATCTTCCCGCCTTTATTAAGTTAGAGCAAAACAGTTGAAGATTCACTGTATTGGAACCAATAGAACTATAACAACGCCAAAAAAATGGTTCCACGCAATACCCACCTTGGTGGGCGGGGCGTAAAATACCCACCTCACTTCGCCTCAGTTCGCCGTGGCGCTGCGAGTTCAACGGTTGTACTTGTACCTAACACATAAGTGTCAATTGTACGTATCATCGAGTAATTTCGCAAGTTTAATTAGAAAAAAATATGCCATCGTGTGTCGTAAAGTGGTGTAGAAATCACACAGATATGAAGAACAGCGGAATTACCTTTCTTTTCCTTAGCTGAGACTACGTAGTACTTATATTAATTCTGTGCCGAGTCCGAGACTTCAAACGCGAAGCGGCTGAGCCGTTTGTTTGAGCGGTAGCCGGCTGCCGCGGTGGTGTGTTGACCCCGCCCCGTGACCTTGACGCGCCCAATCGCCCAAGTTGTATTTAAGTACATTTGTTTGCGTAAATGGAACCAAGATTAGAGCGTTCGTTGTATGAGAATTACACTTCCATATTTATTTATAATTCAATGATTGGAACAGAAAACTTCCAAGAACAGCGGTCAATGACACAACCACAGATATAAAATAAAACTGTTTGCCACACAATTCGCTGAGCAATCTGGCTGGAATACAATGAAATTGAAAAAAAAAAATGGAATAGATACAATGTATCTGAGCGACAAACTTTGCTCAGTGCAATTTGAAAAGGCAAGTCTGTTTTGATCATATCTCGATGATCGAAATGCATAAAATAAGAGCTTCGTCAGCATCGATAGAGATACAGTACCACGACTGATCTTACGGTGTAAACAGAGTCATGAGACTCAATCAAGCAAAATCTACAAAACGGATCACATTGAATACTTTTTATCCAGAAATTCCCGTGAGAGAGTAGCACCGGTGCGCAACCCGTTTATTTATTTATTTATAACTTTATTGGCAAAATTTTTGAAATTGTGTACAAATAGTGGACGTGACGCCATAATGGCAATCGTTAAGTACCTAATACATTGAATAACGAACGACAAATTACATAGAACGAGCTACCAACAAGCAAAAGAAATATTTTCCAAGGCCAGAAGTCGATCACGAGACCTTAACAAAAGAAACGTCATCAGCACACCCCGGAAAGAAGTACCAAAACTTTATTCACATTGAAGTGGAAAATTCCAATTTGGCAGCACTCAATTTGTTGCCAGTTAAATACAATATTCGATTGCGGCCCTATTCAGGCCTTTGAAGCCCGCAAATATGGCGTGGGAATGAAATCAACGGCTTTCATCCCTTGGCGCGTGAAGGATTGTTTCCTTACCATTGACTAAGAATTTTTAGACTTGTCAGAATACATATTGCATTCATAAAGCGAAGCTTGAAGATCTAGTAGCAAAGAAAAATCATAGGATTTACCAAATGCTTCTCTTTCCGCGCAGGTTGTAAAAGTCAATCAAGGGAATGAGTTTAAAACTAAGGATTATTGTTATAGTAGATGGGCTTCCTGAGTAGGTACCTAACACGTTACAGATGGCTACCTGCCACTGTATACATCTATATCATCAACGCCTTGGTAGATATAGATGATATAGTGATGTATTATTCTTGTGGTCTGGTGATGTGTATAAAGGTTAATTAAATTGTACCTCAGTTCCTAATGCACTTACTTTTATACCAAACTACCTATGTGAAGAGAAAATAAATATTTTTTTTTATTCTTCGATTTCTTGCGTTATCCCAGGTCAGGCTGTTACGTCTACAACTGCAGTCGTGTTTTTATTTTTTTGTAAAATTACTTATTTCCATTTTTTGTTGAACAAAATAGTCAAGTCTATGGTAAAGGCATCATAAGTCAATGTTGTCGAGAGAAGGGCTCAACACTTCTTCAGTTTATGAAAAACTCACGAGTGAGGTTAGAACGCAAGATTTGGCTAAGAGGATTGGGGATTTGCGAGTAGCTTCACGGATGCTTTGTTTGTATATGCAAGATGGAACCACTTTGTAAGCTTTTAACCGATTGCATATGAAAATGTTCGGACTATAAACATAGGAAGAATTTTTTTGTGTCAGTGATCGTTATTAATCTACAACAGAACCATCAGGTGATTTGGAACTCTGACGACTCATTGGAAAAGAAAGAAAGAATTTATCATAGCTAGAATTTTATTTTTAAAAAAATTAAATCAGAGTCACAGACAGCTGAGGAAGCGGGATGTCAGATATGGTTTTCGCGTATGTTGGGACAGGTAATATCTTCTGTGAAGCTCATTATTGACAAGTTTGAAATTTTTGGTGTGTTTTGGTTCCATAGAATTTGTAAGTAATTTGTAAAAAATTTGAATTTGAAGACGTTTTTGGGCTTCATTTGACAATCAAGTTTATATTAATAATAAGTCTATTAAAGAATGATTTTTTTTCTATGTCTAAGATGCATACATATACGTCTGTGAACGAACGGTGTGTCGATTCTGTTAACAACATTATATATGTAGGTATGTAGAGACACACTGTTAATTATTTGTCCGCATTTTTCACTCCTGACCCAACCAACCGCTATGTCCAACAAGTTGTAAATTAAAACATCCATATGATCCACTTGGTTTTACTACTGCACTTGGAATTTATAATCATGAAAAAAATATATTAAAAACACGAAAAATACATTATTTTTTAAGTCTATATATATATTTTTTTTATAGAATAGTAGGCAAACGAGCATGCGGGTTGCCTAAGTAATTAATCCATACTAATATTATAAATGCGAAAGTTTGGATGTGAGTTTGTGAGGATGTTTGTTACTCAATCACGCAAAATCTACTGGACGGATTTCGATGAAATTTGGTACAGAGGTAGATAATGACCTGGAATAGCACATAGGCTACTTTTTGTCCCGGAAAAAATGGTTCCCGTGGGCATGGGATACCAATTATAGTAACGTCATCTATTATTTGACAAAATAGACGTCATGTCAAAATGACGTTACGTCAAAGTGACGTTACGTCAAAGTGACGTTACGTCAAAGTGACGTTACGTCAAAGTGACGTTACGTCAAAGTGACGTTACGTCAAAGTGACGTTACATCAAAGTGACGTTACGACAGCCTCCCAACTACTTCCATATAAAATGGGCCGTTGCACCGGGCGGCCGGCAGTATGCCCGGATACGTCAAGGTGTGCGGACCGCTGCTGAGTGCACGGACTAATGGCATTCTGTTCAAACTTCTATATATTATGTGTGTGAAGGAACATCAGTAAGTTTGTTGTGATGTACATTGTGTGCGGAGGTGGGGCGCGCAACATAGCCGTATGAGGTACACTACATTTTTTCCATTACATCTAATTTGTCATCACTGACACGGTTTAAGCACGATTGGTCCAAAGTTCCAAAAAATGTCCAATTCGCGGTTGGTCCAATTCGCAGTTGGTCCAATTCGCGGTTGGTCTAAAAATTAACAATGTTTTCGAAATTGTAAATTTTTTGAGTGTTAAATTTTGTATATTAAGAAGCTAAGATCATATAGTAGTAGTTAGGTTTAGGTTTTTTTTTAGACCGCCCGGAAAGACTTACTCAAAGTAGTAGTAAGTTCGGGTTATTTTTTTTTTATAACTGCCCGGAAAAAAAGAAAGGCAGACAATAAGTTAGGTTCAGGTTACTCTTTATGACCACCCGGAAAGACTTTGAGGGCGGAAAAGAAGTTAGGTTCAGGTTATTTTTTTTATTACCGCCCGGAAAGACTTGAAGGCAGAAAATAAGTTACTTTTTATGACCTGTACGTTGGTACGTTTTTTATTATTTTATATCTTTATCAATATATCTATACGCTGTACGGTAACGATGAAATGTTCGCGCCATTTTGATTGAAAATCACGACACGTACGCAAGCAGCCTTACTAAATTTCATGCACATATATATATGCGAGTGTATAAACAATAAACGGTATTTGCCTATGAATTTGTAATTTTGCCTATTTGCTATTTTACCTATTTTTCAACTCGCTCCATCGTGAATAAAGTGCTAACTCGCGCTCAAGCAACAGTTTCACAGGGGCGGGATAATGATAAATCCTTTTTTGCCGCTGGCGAAGCCGCGGGTAACAGCTAGTATTCCATAATTAATATTGCATATGCACATTATCGCACCACCTTACTGCTCTGTTTGGTCTACTGGTAGAGAATGCACTGGAATGAATTTGTACATAATTTTTGTAATTTGTGCAATAAAGTTTTTAAATAAATAAATTAATTTTTAAATAAATTAATTAAAAAACCTGACTCTCTTTAAAATCAGAGTGAATAGGCTGCTTCTGGGTAAGCTCGCTACACTTTAGACCTCATCTATGTCCTCGGGCAAGATTATGGTCACGAGCAAACCCATCTTTAATAAAAAAAAAATTATGAAACGTCAAGTTAAATTTCTTATCTTCATCTAATAACATAACAATACCAGAACGCTATAATACATCACTTACGGAAGTATGATTCCCCACAGTTTACCTTCACGCACCAATCATGTGAACATGTTTCCTGATTGATATAGCCTCAATTCGGTAAACAACGCCCCATTTTCCCTTAAGCTCTGTGGATAATATCTTTATTGATTCCCGAAGCTAGTTGCTCTGAGCACATCTGATCTTGTATATTAGGTAAGATTTAGATGCGTTATTATTAAATTATTTCTTACTTATAATCTTTGCAGACAAACGTAATACTTTCAAAAGGTAGTTATCAATAAATAACTAGATTAAACGTGGCATGCGATAAATTTTAAAAAACAAGGTTTGTTACATTGTCGTCACAAAATGATTCGATAATAAATTCTTTGATGAAAATTTATTTTCGAATCGTTTTGCAATTCGATTAGAATTTGAATTTTGTGAACAGATCCTTATGTGTACTTCACGATACCACCTCATATCTCTGTACGTACAAGAAAAAAAACAGGCAACAAAATCATGACTTTGACATTTATAGACTATGTCAACTATCCTGAAATTCCCGAAAGAGTAAAACCCAGTTGCTTAGCTTGTATATAAGCCACATAAAACACCCTTTATGATTGGTGAGGTGCCGTCAGTCTAATCCTACGAGTGCGTGTATCTTAGACTAACTTATGCCATCATATTTCAACGTGATGTAAATTTTACAAGCGAAGAGCCGAAGGTAAATTCAAGTGAAATTTTCACCAACCCTACATCATACTAGCAGGTGTACATAATCTACGAGTACTTGTATCTATGTGTGTAATTTGTGAAAATTGCGTGAGATTGAAGGAGTCATTCATTGTTATAATTTATATTTATGTAAGAGGACACTGACTGACTGACATGTTAATGCAAAGCCGAAAACGCTGAATGTAAAAACTTGAAATTTTACAGAGTTTTTATAAATAAAGGTAAGAATCAAGCCCCTGAAAGGTGTCACAATTGTCTGGCTGCGCGCCCTCCAATTGGACTAATACAGTTGATTTACATACTTTTCTTTTCTTTCAACCGAAGCCGACGAAGTCACAAAAGGAAAATGAAATGTTTATTCATAAACAAGACCTTCAAAGGTACTTTTTCTTTTCAGAATTATGATTATTAAATTCATAAAACTATATAGGTACTAAATATAAGTTAGGTAGGTACTCATACTTAGCATTTTACGATACTGAGTATATGATCATTTTATCTTCTTCTTGTATTAGCTTTAAGTAATTTTATGACGTCAACTAACTAAAAAACAAGAATATGACGATTTAAAAGTGCTATTTTTTAGCCTATTTAGACCTTTGCCCAGCAGTGGGACAGTACAGGCTAATATTTAAAAAAAATCATTTTCATTTCTTTTCATTTCATTAATTATGTTAAAGGCAAAAAGTGACGTTTGAGGCTGGTCTAGAAAATAGGAACCTATTTTGAGAACTTTAATAAACCTGCAAGCGTCTTTACCTCTACAACACCACTTTTAACACTCTGGCTTTCGTTTTTCAGGGCCAATAGAAGCCAATTTCTCATTCAAAAAAATCTATCCGGGTCGGTTCAATATACGAACTGTCTGTATGTGTTTATGAGCTTTACGCAAAAAATAGGTACCTAGTTTAATTGATGCGGTTTTACAGTGGTATTGTTGATACACACCGCTTAGAAACTGATATATTTAATAAAAGGACGTTCCGTGCCGTCGAAATCGCGGTCAAAAGCTAGTTTAGTATATAAATAAAGATCCAAGAACATCGTAATATAAATACAAGATCCTATGACAGCAAAATCCTTTGTACAACTGAAAGGATACCCTCTTAAAGAGCTTGCGAAGCACTTAGCATTGTGATATTCGTCTGTCCTTCCTTTAGTTCGAACCAAATGGACACCCATTTAGATCTACATAATGAAGACCTCTTGTTGAGTCTAGTAAACGCCTGTGGCTTTGTCCACTCTAATAATTTGCGATGGCTGTCCCTCGCGTCAACTCGTGAACGGGTGTTGCCAGGGGGATCCTGCTTCGATCCTGATTCGAATTGTATTTTTATTTTTTGTTTTTAACCAATTTATTGTGGTTACTTGATCACAAACATAACATGTTTTATTATATTATTTTATTTATTTTCTTATATTTTATTTTTGACTGTACACAATCTAGTGTACTTATGTATAAAGTTAATAAATAGCCCCTCTGGCATATTAGGCGACCAAGACTGTTTCATGAGTTTCTTTTCGGCATTTCTTTTCAGCAGTAGTCGTTCCGAAATGCTAGTAGTTTGTAGCTTTGAGACATAATATATTATGATTAAATAATTAGTTATCGACGTGAAAAAGAGCCTTCTTTGAAGGCCAAGTTTCAATAAAAATTTTTGACTTTGACTTTGACTTTATTTTTTTTTTAATATCAGTAGCTGCGGCTCGGGTCTTCGCTCCCATTATTCATTATTTCCGGGTAAAAAGTACCCAATGTGCTATTCTCGGTATTTTTCTACCCGTGTACCAAATTTCTTCAAAATCCGTCCAGTAGATTTTGCGTAATTGAGTTACAAACATGCTCAAAATCTCGTATCCAAACTTACTCATTTTAGTAGGATATAATTTCTCCAGTGTTTGAGATTATTTCTATTTATTCCGGTCAAAATTTTCATTCAAAAACTAAATATAAATTGTATGAAAATATATATTTGTGGAATAGGTACGTGCGATTGAAATAGGAGCTATTCAAATTGGTGCTCTTAAGGGAAAGAGGTATTCCTTGAAGGGTATCGTGTATATATTGTATGAAAAATATATAGGTTTCTGTGGAATACCTACGTAAGAGCGATTTAAATAATCTGTATATATAAAATTGCTTGCCGACTGATTGTTAAATCATCGCAGAGGCGAAACTACTTAACGCGAACGTATTAACTTGAAATTTTGCATATTATTAAGCGTAGGTGAGAACTAAGGAAGAAATTTTGGAAATTTAACCCCTAAGCGAAATTCACGCGGGCGAAGCCGCGGGTAATAGTTAGTAAGGGGATACCTCTTTGATAATCTCCTTGTAGTGGTCAACGCGCCGTCCACTGCCTTTAGGTGGATTCTACTCGTGTGTAAATCGTTTTTGTGTTTGTTCTTAGTTTGTGCTTACTTTGAGGGAGGTGTTTGGGATCGGGAGCCCACTTTTGAATTAATAATTATTTTCTATGCGGCAGTCGGGACAGGGGCCTTTTCTCTCTTTGAGGGATTGCTTTATTCGTAGTCGTATGTGCCACTCAAAATGTATTAATAATAACTACTACTAGTATTACTAGTAGTAGTTAGTATTACTAGTTTCTGCCCGCGACTTCGCTCGAAGAATGTAGAAAACTTGTTTGTTTAGTAGATAAAGAAGCGTGCAGAGTTTTAAGACACAAACTCAATTTCGCGTTTTGAAATCCGTATCCGTAAAAGTCGTTTTCTTGAAATCACTCGTCTAGCAATGTTGCCAGTGATATGAAAATAATATGAGAAACAATTTCTGCTTCATTCTACGCAACGAAAACCGAATCGGTAACGAATCGTTAAAAAAATGTTCGTAAATTTTCAATCAGAGAACGTAAGCGTTAAACAAAAATGGAAATTTTAATAGACTTTATCTATATCCGTATCCGGTTGTCTATGTTATTCAAGATTTTGACGTAAAAATCGTTCGACTACCAAATCATATGAAAACAAGTGGTCTAGACCACTCGTTGCGAATTATTCGACATAGACAATTCAAAATTACGGAATAATTGATATCGAATGAAAAATCATTCGGCTCACGCTTTTTTGGTGAGTCACACTTTCAAAAATAGGGCCCCTGAGCAACTTTGCGGACATGAAAAAATCACTACACTAACTCGGTTAAAAAAACTGTAAATCGATCTTTTTTTGCTGCATCGTTATTTTCTTGTCATATCTTGTGATTGTGATCTTAATATATTTTCTTTTTTTCATAGCGATCATAAGGCGGATCTTCGGCATCCATAGTTGTGAGACCATTGGCATGCATATCCTCCAAAGTCAAAGTCAATTGTTTTTATTTATATAGGCTTAAAAATGGTACTTATAAATCGTCAAATTCTTGTTTTTCAGTTAGTTGACGTCATAAAATTACTTAAAGCTAAGGTTACCACCGCCTCCAAAGCGCAAGTGGAGAAGAGGGCCCTATTCCACTCTGGGCGGCGCAACAAACTTCACTGCTGCATTTTCTCCAAAGACGTCACTTTACAACATATGTCTTACAATTAAATGTTTCCCCTTGGCGACAAGAGCAGCTGCTCTTTAGTAATAAATTATTGTAATCTGGTTTTATACGATTCATTTATTAGTTACAAATGAATATCTCAAACATGTTTACCAACATATATTCTTATCAGCAGAGCGTGGCAAGTTTTAGCATTTTGATGACACTTAAAATATGATATGTTATCGAAATATTTCAAAACATACATTACTTATCATTAAACTTTTTTAAATAAATGTACATTGTCAACAATGTATTAGGTGTGGAAGTCAGTACATATTAAATCTATTATTATAACCATAATAAAATATGCCACATACAATATAGGTGTAGTAATCATTTTTTTTAATTTAAATTGTCAACCATTTTTTAAATATATATACTTTTGACATAAAATTGGAAAGCTTTTAAGTCAATAAAAAGTCTTCAAACAATTTTCGCAGTCTAATGCTTTAAAAAATTCAGCGTAATTTAAGATTTAAGTAAAATGAAAGATAAGTGGAGTGATAATGGAGTAATTTACTTACATTACATCGGAAATGTCAAGACGCCGCCATTAGACCCCTCAGGGGCTTGCCCCAAAAATATGCCGCTCAAAAATGAAAACGTTTTTCTTTTTCCAACCGCACTAACACAATTTCTTTTCAGACAAAAAAAATTAGCACTTCAAAGTCCAAAAAAGAAAATAACACAGCAACACGATAAAAGTTAATGAAAAATAAAATTAATACTGGCCATTTAGAAAATGAGATTCAAAGATATTCCATACGAAATTCAAATCAGCGAATCGCGTTCGAAACTTCGTCAGAGAATCACGCGCGCGTCCGTTTGCATCGAGATCCTAAGCGCGACTGAAATGTATCCAGAGATCCAGAGGGACTTGAAGAGGCTGTCGTGTTCCAGAGAATAAAACATGTAGCACGATACTGGCTGAAAATCATAGCGTTCAACAAATATTTGGGATATTTAATAATGGATTGTTTGCCTTAAAAATAAGGTTCGAAAAATGGTCTCCCTCGGACATTATTTGTAGAAACAGTGTAAACAATAAAAGCTATTGCGATAAAATATGAAACGCTTGACAGGTGTGTGGATTTCTTATCAGCATGGGTCGTTCCGAATTGCTTGTAGTTTGTAATTTTGAGTATTATTAATTTGTATACTATAGGATTTATTTACACCCACTCATATGGGTGTGAATAAATTAATCTCTGCTCAACCCTTAGGTTTGACTGTGAGACAATGCTTTTAGCATTAAGTCCACCTTTTGTACAATAAACTTTAAATAAATAAATACATTTTTGGTAGGGTTTTCTTTATCATTTAGACAATATTTTTCCTAATGATTTATAGGCAAGCGAAGCAGATTGGGCGCTGGTAAAAAAAATAATTAAAATTTCGTAGAAAAAAAATGTCTGAAAATGTATCATTATATATTTCGTAATGAAGGTAGAATTACATGAAAAATACACGAGGAAAAGAACAAGAAATATTGGAACATCGCTATATTTCTAAAGAGATTTTGTCCAACAGTAAGGGTGTATTCATAACAGTGACCAGAAAAATAAACGAATTGGCGTCCTTTTTAATCGTTCTTTCAACTTTTCTCACACTTTCTTGTATTCTGTGGGAGTCATTTCGTGAATGGAACGGAAATGGGTAACAGGAAGCCGGGGAGCGCACGCTTACGCGCAAAATGATTGTAGTTTGTAGCATTGAAAACACAAAAAACCCAAGGTTTGAAGTAAATCAAGTAAATCCGGGCCTCGGACCTCTAGTGTGCACGTGTGCAGATAATTATAGCATAGAGTTTTTAATATAATGAGGGATTTTCAGTGACATAAATTAAAAAAAGAAATAGTTCCAGATGATTCCAAAATAATCCAGAATGATAGATGGCGCTTAGTAAAAAGCGAGAGAAAAAGTTCCATACAAAAAGCAAAAAATTCACGGGATTGGCATTTAAAAAAAAAATCACTTAGTAAAAAAAACAACTAAAAAGTATCAATATTGTGATTTGTGCAACTGTCAAACTGTTATGTGATTTTTTTCTGCCTCTGGTTGACAAGAAAAAGCGCACCATATAGGTTCAGCCATTATTACGACTCGGCTTTCATAAAACGCTATCTGTTGAGACTTTTTTTATACCGATTTTTTTTCTTAATTTAGCTGTCAGAAAAATCGCTCATTCTAAAATTTGACATGGCTGTAAAGGTCCATTGATTTTGCTATTTTTTGAATTTGGCTGAGCACGCCATGTAGGCATGTCAGATGTCTAGGGAACCAACCTCTTTTTAACTAAAATAGAGTACAGGGAAATAACATTAACTCACAAGGTAAAGAAAAAATTAAATTATTACTTTAATTAAAAAAGTAGGCCGTTGAGTGCAACGGCCTACTTTTAAATAAATTATTTTCATTTTTTTTAAATCCTCCCTATCTTTACGATATGGACACGTCTTAGTTCGCATTCGTTATCGCAAAACCCCACGTAATCTATCTCCCGCCCAATCGGAAGATAATCCACACGAAAATGTTTCTTTTTGTCATCCCGATTTACCGCTCTCAGACTCCGGATTATTATCATGTATGATATTAGTATATCATGAATGATACTAGCGTTTTTGCTCACAAATTCTTGTAATAAATAATCTAAGATAGCGTTATAATGTACTAGCTGCGCCCCGGGACTCCGTTCCCGTAGGAATTTTGGGATCAAAATATCATATATGTTATTTCAGGTTTCAAGTAGATTTTGCGTGAAAAATCCAAATACATATAATAAAACAGTTAAAATATTTTGTCTGTACATTTAGTATTTTTGACTGAAATGGATAGAGACACTTAAGGGCCCGTACTAGGCTAGATTGCTTCACATGATCGTCTGTAATATCTACATTAATGTAAAACTGAATGTAAAATTAAGATATAGCAAACATCAGGACTAGCACGAGGGATTATGTTACTCCAAAACACGATTGCATAAAATTTTCTCGATATAATAAAATTGCGAAGTTGCCTCCAAATCACCTATAATTAACACTTTAAACTGCTATTATTCAAGCAATACATTAAAATAAAGATTAAATTTTTTTGTATAAATTACTTTATAGATAAGGCAGGGATTATGTTACTTACTTTTTTAAATATCTTTTTATAAAACATTAAAAAAAAATAATACGTATAATTGCCCGCATGCTTTAACCATCCACCTCTGAGCCGCCGCGCCCGCGACCCCGCGAGCATTTATTTAGAACGCGGATTGGATGCGTGCGGGCGAACTGGGTAGCGGGTAGCGGGGGAAAATCTTAGTTGTCATTGGCCTAGTGCGGGCTCTTAGAAAGCAAAATTTTTTTTGGAATTTCTTGTCTGTCTGTCTGTCTGTTTCACGCAAAGACTACTGGACGGATTTGAATGAAACTTTTTTGTTGTATAGCTATTAAGCCTGGGCAACATATAGGCTAAGTATAATTGATTTTGAAAACTGGAACACCTGATGAAGAACCTTTACAGAACAGCTAAACTATAAGAAATATGGAAATGGTACCTTTGGAGAAGTTTATCAATCTGACGAGCATTTTCTGTTGACTTATAAAAATCGAAGATCAGGATCATCTGATGAAGAATTACAAGAGACCAGCTACACTATTGCATATATGGAAATGGCGCCTTAGCAAAAGTCGTTCAACCTGATGAGCATTTACTGCTGACGTATAAAAATTGAAGATTATGGAACATCTCATGAAGAACTCCAAGAGACCAGCTCTCTAAAAATAAATAGAAATGGGGCCTTGGCAAAAGTCGTTCAACCTGATAAGCATTTTCTACTGACGTATAAATAGACACTCATAATATTTTTAAAAGACCTATCAAATGATACCCCACACGATGGTATAATCGAGAGAAAAAAAAATCATCCCCACTTTAGGTGTAGGGGAGGCCCCCTAAAAAAAATTTTTTTCCTAATTTTATTCTACAGTTCGCTCCGTGTAATAAATATGTATATCTCTACCAAATTACAGTTTTCTAGTACTAGTAGTCTCTGAGATTAGCCGCAGACAGACGGACGGACGGACGGACGGACGGACGGACGGACAGACATGACGAAACTATAAGGGTTCCTTGTTTACTTCGGAACCCTAAAAATAGAACCTAATAAAAAAAACATCTAAAATGTATCAATATTGTGATTTCTGCAACTGTCAAACTGTTATGTGATTTTTTTCTCTGTCTTTGGTTGACAAGAAAAAGCGCACCATATAGGTTCAGCCATTATTACGACTCGGCTTTCATAAAACGCTATCTGTTGAGACTTTTTATACCGATTTTTTTTCTTAATTTAGCTGTCAGAAAAATCACTCATTCTAAAAATTTGACATGGCTGTGAAGGTCCATTGATTTTGCTATTTTTTAATTTGGCTGAGCACGCCATGTAGGCATGTCAGATGTCTAGGGAACCAACCTCTTTTTAACTAAAATAGAGTACAGGGAAATTACATTAACTCACAAGGTAAAGAAAAAATTAAATTATTACTTTAATTAAAAAAGTAGGCCGTTGAGTGCAACGGCCTACTTTTAAATAAATTATTTTCATTTTTTTAAATCCTCCCTATCTTTACGATATGGACACGTCTTAGTTCGCATTCGTTATCGCAAAATCCCACGTAATCTATCTCCCGGCCCAATCGGAAGATAATCCACACGAAAATGTTTCTTTTTGTCATCCCGATTTACCGCTCTCAGACTCCGGATTATTATCATGTATGATATTAGTATATCATGAATGATACTAGCGTTTTTGCTCACAAATTCTTGTAATAAATAATCTAAGATAGCGTTATAATGTACTAGCTGCGCCCCGGGACTCCGTTCCCGTAGGAATTTTGGGATCAAAATATCATATATGTTATTTCAGGTTTCAAGTAGATTTTGCGTGAAAAATCCAAATACATATAATAAAACAGTTAAAATATTTTGTCTGTACATTTAGTATTTTTGACTGAAATGGATAGAGACACTTAAAAAGAATAATAGAAAGCAAAATATTTTTTTTGGAATTTCTTGTCTGTCTGTTTCACGCAAAGACTACTGGACGGATTTGAATGAAACTTTTTTTGTTGTATAGCTATTAAGCCTGGGCAACATATAGGCTAAGTATAATTGATTTTGAAAACTGGAACACCTGATGAAGAACCTTTACAGAACAGCTAAACTATAAGAAATATGGAAATGGTACCTTTGGAAAAGTTTATTAATCTGGCGAGCATTTTCTGTTGACTTATAAAAATCGAAGATCAGGATCATCTGATGAAGAATTCCAAGAGACCAGCTACACTATTACATATATGGAAATGTCGCCTTAGCAAAAGTCGTTCAACCTGATGAACATTTTCTGCTGACGTATGAAAATTGAAGATTATGGAACATCTCATGAAGAACTCCAAGAGACCAGCTACTCTAAAAAATAAATAGAAATGGGGCCTTGGCAAAAGTCGTTCAACCTGATAAGCATTTTCTACTGACGTATAAATAGACAGGACACGGGTGAGGACAAAGAGGGACTCGGGGTGGGAGTGATGGTACACGGGAAATTGTAGATAACGAGCAGACGAAGATCGTTTATTGAATGTAATATCACTTTTGATTCATTTTTACATCGCGACTGTACTACGAGTACCTAATATATTCCCGCGGGACACGGGATAACCAAATGGCTTAAATTTTGAGTACTGGAGTTTAGGTTACTACAGTTTGGAACACAAAAAGATTTTTCAACTAAGCGAAACTAACGCGGGCGAAGCCGCGGGCAACAGCTAGTATAAATAAATAAAATAAAGAAAAAATACACTACGCGAAAGAAGCGACACTTAAGCATGTGTGCCGTAAAATCGCTTACGGCTATATGTGGGTGACTGGACGTGTGCGGGGATGTTCAGAGGGTGAGGGACGGGGTGCCAACCTTTACCAGATATTTCTATTGCAATGTCCTTAGTATGATGATGTTTATATTTGAATTACTAGCTGCGCACTGGGGCTTTGCTCCCGTGTGATTTTCTGAATATAAAGTACCCTATATATTATTCCCGGTATTTTTCTACCCGTGTACCAAATTTCATCGAAATCCGTCCAATAAATTTTGCATGATTGAGTAACAAACATCCTCATAAACTCACAAATTTACATCCAAACTTTCGCATTTATAATATTAGAAGGAAGTAGGGTTGTCAAAGAAATAGAAATGGACCATGGAAGTAAAGGTACTTATTACTTCCATGAAATGCACTTCGCGGGGCGCGCGCTTCCTACTTTTATTAATATTATCCTCGTGCATGCTAGTAATGATGAGCGATTTTTCTGACAGCTAATTAAGAAAAAAAATCAGTATAAAAAAAAACTCAACAAATGGAGTTTTATTGAAAGCCGAGTTGTAATAATGGCTGTACCTATATTGTGCGCTTTTTATTGGCAGCCAGAGGCAGAAAAAAAATCACCTAACAGTTTGACAGTTGCACAAATCACAATACTGATACTTTTTAGATGTTTTTCTTACTATGTTTTATTTTAATAAAATTTTGCTTTTTGTATGGAACTTTTTCTCTCGCCTTTGCTTAAGCACCATCTATGAAGTCATCTGGAACTATTTTTTTTTAATTTGGGTCTCGGAAAAGTCCTCATTCAAATGAAAAAAAAAATATGAGTTAATTTATTTTAAACAACTGATATTATCATAGACCGGCGGCAAACCGGCGGAAATTCGAATTCAATTTATATATATTTATTGACATTTACTCGTATCAAAGGCTGTCAGATACCGGACTTCCTGCTGGAACCCCCAGGGCAAAATATTATACATAATATTTACATTTACAGCCGTAGATGTATATTGTATTAGATGCACTATGCGACCTTTGAAATAAGCTTTTGCTCACGGCTTCGCCCGCGTGAATTTCAATTTTCATTAATTTCAGCCCCTTAAGGTTTGAATTTCCATAATTCATTATTCATTGACGTTATATAAAGATCATCGACTCTGCATTGATATACAAATTAGACAACGTCCAATTTTGTGAATACAGATTGTCGGCGTTCACTTGCAACGTTTTATATTTATCGCTACCATAGACAAAGATTACTATACTTACTACTGTGTCGTATCTACAATAATGAAATCCTACAAAACTGGTGAGCTGTATGTATATGTCTATTAAGTAATTTCACTTTTCAGGTACAATTTGAATAGATCGTTGGATTGGCATCGACACGCCAAGAAAAAGAATTAAGTAATATTACATAAATCATCAAGCTTCAATCAATTACCCCAGAAATTGAAAAAAAGCGTAAGACATCCTAGTTGGCTCGACGATGTAAAGAATATTGCTAATAAGATCGAAATTGCAATCAGAGAAGGTTGGCGTAAAAAGAAGGAGGCAGTGCATGGAATCCAGCAATGGGTCAAGAAAGATAAATTTAGCTTCAATACAAAATTTTAATACCTCTCTCTCTCTCTCTCTCTCTCTCAGCGGAAAGACGTCCCCAGCAGTGGACGTCTACGACGACAAAGGCCTCCCCAAGGATTTCCATAACGACCGGTCCTGCGCTGCCCGCATCCATGTAATATCTACCTACTTACAAAAACTTTGCTTTGAAATATGTCAATAAATTTCTTTTTTTTTTAAAGATGATGATGATCTATGAAAAAAGAAATACGCTAGGTTCTACAGTATTTTGAGAAGATGCGGTATCTAGTTTAATATATAATCTGTGTTGAGAGCACAAATAATGAATATTATGTTGGATATTTCATTTAATTTTTATATCAAAAATAACATATTATATTGCTTACGGCTACAACCCTGGCATTTTTTACTCGTACAAAAAATATATTACAAACAAACAAACATAAAATAATGTTACATTTTTGCAGATTTAATTAAAATCAGATTTCATGTTCTCATGTATGAAATCTGATTTTCATTAAGTCTGAAAAAATGTACCATTATTTTATATTTGTTTGTTTGTAATATATTTTTTGTACGAGTAAAAAATACAAGTTATATAAGTATTGTTGGCTTCAAATCGTAATTTAATTCTCTTACACGCTTATTATGAATTTCTTGAAATTCTCATATTCGGAAAATTATTCCAGGAATCCCGATTCCGTATAAATATTCCAATATTAACTAGTACACGTATGTACAATATTTATTTAATATGGCTAAAAATCCGATTTACGCATGCACACAGAATGTTTGAAAACATTTTTATACAGTAATTATACCTAAAAAAAGAATTAAATAAACTCTATTCCAGAAAACAGATCAATATATCTCGATGAATATTGGTAATTATTTTGAACAGCAGTTGTTATTACTGCGAATAATGTGAAGGTACTACGGTGTATGCTACGCCGTAGCGTTGTCTACGCCATGACGCTACGCCGTAGTGAGCGGTGTCTACGCTGAACGCTTTATGACGCTACGGCGTAGTGGTGTCTACGCGATGATGCTACGACGTCGCGGAATCTACGCCAATAGCTTGACGTTACGCCGCCGTAGCGGGTCTACGCTGGACGTTTTATATGATCCTTCGGGGCGCGTAGTCGTGCCTACGCCATGATGCTACGACGTCGCGGAATCTACGCCAATAGCTTGACGTTACGCCGTAGTGGGTCTACGCTGGACGTTTTATATGATCCTACAGGGCGCATAGTCGTGCCTACGCCATGATGCTACGACATCGCGGAATCTTCGCTAAACGCTTGACGCTACGCCGTAGCGGTGTCTACCCTGGATGTTTTATATGACCCTACGGGACGCATAGTCGTGTCTACGCCATAATGCTACGATGTCGCGGAATCTACGCTAAACTCTTGACGCTACGCCGTAGCGGTGTCTCTCTCTCAGCCTAAAGACGTCCACTGCTGGACAAAGGCCTCCCCCAAGGATTTTATCCATTGGGGGGTTTTGCCGTAATCGCCACGCTTATGGCAGGCGGGTTGGCGATCGCAGTGTGATGGCATAGTACGCGGAAAGATGCTGCTGCCCATCCTCCTGTGTTTTAAATCCCTTAGTCGCCTCTTACGACACCCACGGGAAGAGATGGGTTGGTGCTATTCTAGGGCCACACCACAGGCCATACCCATGATGCTACTAGCGGTGTCTACCCTGGACGTTTTATATGACCCACGGGACGCATGGTCGTGTCTACGCCATAATGCTACGATGTCGCGGAATCTACGCTAAACTCTTGACGCTACGCCGTAGCGGTATTTACCCTGGACATTTTATATGACCCTACGGGGCGCATAGTCGTGTCTACGCCATGATGCTACGACGTCGCGGAATCTACGCTAAACCCTTGACGCTATGCCGCACAGTAGTTCAATTTTTAAAAATACTGGACATTCGCGTGAAAGTCGAAATTTAAAGTTCATATTTTTTTCACGTACTCCTCTTTTGAATACAAATCACTTTTACTGATTGCAATTTTTCAAATAAACTTGTAATTTTTGTGAAAAAAAATTGATCAATATTTTTTTGTACGGACAAAAAGTCGTTGATGTGTATTTCTCAAAAACATTCGACAGCGCCTCGAAGAGCCTGGAACTCCGAAGACTGCAAGGATACAAAAAAAAAGTTATTTACATTTATCACAGCGAATAATGAGATCTTTAAACCTTGGTAAGTTTCATCGCGACTCACCAGCTTGTTTTTGAGAAAAACACGTCAACGACTTTATGTCCATACAAAAAAATATTGCTCATTTTTTTTCTCGAAAATTACAAGTTTTTTTGAAAAATTGCAATCAGTAAAAGTGATTTGTATTTAAAAGAGGAGTACGTGAAAAAATATGAACTTCAAATTTCGACTTTCACGCGAATGTCCAGTATTTTTTTAAATTGAACCACTGTGCGGCGTGCGCCGTAGCGGTGTCTACGCTGGACGTTTTATATGATTCTACGGGGCGCGTAGTCGTGCCTACGCTATGATGCTACGACGTAGCGGATTCTACGCTAAACGCTTAACGCTAGAGACTCAACTGATTTTTTTTTGCTAATAACCTGAGATAAAGATAGTAAGATCCGCGTAGACGATGTCGCGGGCAAAAGCTAGGTACGTAAGTCCACAAAATCAAAATTTACCATAGCAATGGAGCTTATAATCAATAAAGTTTTACATAACTCCATATTAATAAAGAGCGGTGCCAGGAGATACGGAACCATTACTTGGGCCTATAACCAAGTAATGGTTCCATGTATAGACTGCCAATGCCGAAATATCGTGTAGGAAGACAACGTACGACGACATACATTACATTTTAAATTATAAATTCTATTAATAAATACCTATTATGAAATCTAAAATTAACAATGACATGACGATAATTATTACATAATTACATTGCATTACTTTAAAAACTTGCTATGGGTTGTCTTCGCTCGAAACGTAACATAAACTGTGAAACATTATAAAGTTACAACTTTATGCGTATGTACTAATTACTATGTACAATTAGTAATGAATACGATTTTTTTTTTTATTTCTCCAAAGTGTGGGAATTTATATAACCAAAAGTCCGAAATGAGCAGATCATACATACGTTTTCGGAGTGGCTGCAGAGGTGGCCGAGTGGTAGGGCGCCCGCCTGTAGCTGCAAAGGTCCCAGGTTCGAATCCTGCCCGTGCTATATGAGTTTGTATACCAATTTGACTCAACTCATGTACCTACGTTAGTTTTGCATCGACCACCACTTGCTTCCGGTGAAGGAAAACATCGTGAGGAAATCTGCACTCTGGTTGATGAGTATCAACTAGTGTGTGAAATGGAGAAGGCAATGGCAAACCACTCTATTAAAATCACCAAGATAGTCGCTGTGTGTGTTTCATTCTATATAATGACCACGACCCTCAGTCATGAGGAATACGACTAAAGAGAGAGAGCAAAAAGCAACGCGGGACTTATTACGGGTGCGTGGAAGTTCAAAGGGTCCTTGTTTCTCGAAGGCATAGAGTAATCAATTTATAAATAAATCAAATATATTCATATCTATGTTCCCGTGAACTTCGGTCGCGCGTAATTACTATTATCAATATTTCAGATAGTAACGCATCAAGATGAAATCTACGCCAGATTTTAAGACACTTTTTGCCACGTACGACCAAACTGTGGAACCAACTTCCTGCGGCGGTGTTCCCGAACCGATACGACGTTGGAACCTTCAAAAAACGAGTCTACATCTTCTTGAAAGGCCGGCAACACTCTTGTGATACTCCTGGTGTTGCAGTAGTCCATCGGTAGCGGTGACCGCTTACCATCAGGTGACCCGCTTGCTCGTTTGCCGCGCTATGTTATAAAAAAAAAAGATTTTAAGTTAGACCTTCAAGAAAACAACAATGAAAACCGTACAAACAGAGAGACAGACAAAACTTCTAAAAAATAATGTTTCTGGCTTCTTGTTCTATTGGCGCTTTAAAGAGCCCTCATTTTTTTTCCTTGAATATCTTCTATGTACAGACACAGACCAGTTACAGTATTATTATATGTATTGATTGATTGATTGATGATACTGATGAATAAGGTAGTAAGTAACTACTCGTATTATTAATCCTATTTATCTCTTTAGTCGTATTTCCTCATGACTGAGGGTCGTGGTCATTATATGGAATGAAACACACACAACGACTCTCTTGGCAATTTAAATGGAGTGGTTTGCCATTGCCTTCTCCATTTCACACACTAGCTGATCATCAACCAGAGTGCAGGTTTCCTCAGGTTCCTTCCACCGGAAGCAAGTGGTGGTCCATGAAAAATAACATGAGTCGGATTGGTATACAAACTTGATTCGAACCTGGGATTCTGCATCCACAGGCGGGCGCACTACCACTCGGCCACCACCGCTTCCTATCCTATCTATCCTATCCTATAATCTTATTTGTAAGGTTATGAAAAAGTAATAAATCTCAGGTTCTACTTAACGAGGTAGAGGGAATTCTTTATTGTCAGCGAGACAGACGGGTGCTCCCACGCCCGTTTGTCTGTCCCAATAATCGCATTGACCTAGTCCTGTCCAGTGGGACAGGTGGGATGATTGTATTCCACTAATCCCATGGGACAAATAAAAAATATCTACTGGATTACAATATAATAATCAGCGCTTTGGCTTTTGCCTTGGCACCATGCTGAGCTGGTCGCCATTTCGACGAATTTAGTTAAATTTAGTGTTAATTTAGTAAATATGTTAATTAAGTGCAAAATTTGTCGAATAAAGAATTTTTCTTTCTTTCTTTCTTCTTACAATAAAATATCATTTAATACTGAAATCAATTTCGAATGTTTTCTCTGGCATTCCTTCAAGTTATGTCAAAAATCTGTCTGTATATATTTATTTCATTCATTTAGTATTTGTTCTTTAAGCACTTTAAAACATTTAATCGCTCGTGTGTAAAACCTTTGAAGGCCGTAGCATGTCCTACATGAATTTTAATAAGATTTTTTAATAATATCGCCCTTCGCCCAGCGTCAGACGTGCCGATGCGATGTTGGCCGAAGATTTACCCGAAAATGGCCCTTCCGAGATAAGACCCTCCATGTAACGATCGAAGGGATTTCCGAAATGGGTTTATTATTGACTTGCGACCTTTTTAGCTTTGGTCGGGTTTAATTTTACAAGCTTTTATTTAGTTTCTTATATCGGTTGTCCCCTCCTTCTTTAGTCGTATTCCTCATGACTGAGGGTCGTGGTCATTATATGGAATGAAACACACACAACGACTATCTTGGCAATATTAATGGAGTGGTTTGCCTTCTCTATTTCAAACACTAGCTAATAATCATCAACTAGAGTGTAGGTTTACTCACGATGTTTTCCTTCACCGAAAAATACATGAGTCAGATTGGTATACAAACTCGCATAGCACGTGCAGGATTTGAATCTAGGATCACAGCCACAGGCGGGCACCTTACCACCCGGCTACCGATATCGGTTGTAATATTTCTTTTATTTAATTGTGTTATAGCCATCGGAATAATTATCATAAACAGCCATTTTAATGTCCCTACTGCGGTCACTGGCGTACGGAGGATGGGACATGACCCTACGTAGACACAATGCGCATTAGTGGGTTTTAACTGCAGATACAGCCGGGACTCGAAGCAATGAGAAGTTCGGGATAATACATTTTTGGTCACAAAGATACTTAACCGCCACATTCGCAAGACGAGCGCACTGCGGCACCGATCTCTTAGGAATAATATAGCTAAATAAATATACGAAAATATACTGAAGAAACGATATTCCAATTCAACTAACAAGCTACAAACATGAATATATAAGACAATACACTATTCCGACGTTTCCGACTACGCAATAAACGGCAAATAACACACACAGTGCTGTGGCGTATTTGCACATTTACTGCCGGCGGGCAATTCAATTTTTGTCACCCTTACCTACTACAAATTGTCTGGTTTAAGATTATACTTCAAAAATTAAGTTTACAACAGCACGTCCCACTTTGGCTAATCAGGGGCACGGCAGTGCGCCCGCCAAGTCGAGCGCGAAGCAAACACTGCCGTACCATCCTTTACTGGAACCATTTCGCCGCATATTCAGGCCCCTATTTGATAACCTCTGGATAAGACCAGAACGAAGAAATTTTCGTCATCCAGTAAGCTATAATCACATACTTAAAATCCAAAATTTCAAGTCTGTAGGTCATTTAGTTCCGAAGTTAAGCGAAAGCAAAGTTTCGCATTTTCGACACTCACTCACTCACTCATGATCATCAAAATAGAACTAGTACTTCCCATAAACTCAGAGAGTTGAAATTTGGTACAGAGTTAGGTTTTAATGGTCACATAAAGGGAAAACTATAAAAACTAGGATAATCGAAGATCTGGAGTACCTGGTGACCCTAATTAGAAAGCACAAGAGCTCAATCAAACTATTAGAAATCGACATACCGCCTTTACAAAAAATATTCAACTTGGTGGGCCACTTCATTTGATGTCAAAAATCGAAGGTCTGAAGTATCTCATGAAGAACCCTCAGCTGGTCTCAGCTGTATTAGAGATTACCATATCTCTATGGCAACGCTACATAAAAAAATCGACTGTCATTGCAAAAGTCCAGCGTAGAGGGACACATCTTCTTATTTAATCTAGCCTATAGCGTCCCACTTTTGAGCGAATGTCTCCCCTTCTGCTTAATCATAATAAAAGAGTAATTACATTTTTATTAGGTTTATTACTACTGTGCAGAGCAACTACGCTCTGCTGCCAGAAAATGTGGCAGAGAGAATCCGGACAAACGAAGCGGCGGGAAGAATTCTGTACCGGAACTTCACCGGGAAAAAACCACCGGTAAAATTAAGTACCGGGAAAAAATCTCCACGCGGCACCACGTTTGCCCGACTAAAACCTAACTAACTTAACGCAGTCTGCTACCACCGTAGCTTATGAAGGGAGCTACAGGGCCCTATATGATAACCTAACCTATAAATTAACTACAATTGAACACTTACCAAATTAAATCTTCTTTCTCTTCGGATCCAAACTTGAGTGTCTTCGGGAAGGGAATTCCTAATCACCCTACCTAACCCTTGAGATCTCAATTCCCCAGGACAAATAAATAGATTTCTTCCCGTAGTTTCACTCGGGAACAGCCAGATGTGAACAGCCAGCCACGTTTCACCTCTCACAAGAAAAAGTCACAATAACAGAGTTTTTCACAAACACAAATTCAATAGTTATTTAACAAACAGGAAATTCACAATTATCACTCAAACTAAACAACAAGCAAAAGACGCGAGACCGCTCCGCGTATTAAAATCAAACCGATATCGCCCGGGACAATGCAATGGCGACCGTCCGCGAGCCATTCGCACGAGCAATGTGAAAACCCCGAACGCCCTCTGGCGGCAGCAATGCGAAACGCCTGCGTTTAGTTTTACCCAATATATTACAAACATCCCCCGTCCCGGTCTGAGAAGCAGACCGCTAGCTTACTCTACGGGAAGGCGGGCGAGAGAGGTCACACCTCTCCTTAAAATCGAACCGTCGACCAACACCTCAGCCACACGCGGAGTGCCATCTCCGCCAAGAATCAAACGTAATATGCGAGCTCGTCGCCAAAGCAATGAGGGCAAATTTGCCTCTTTTAACAATACTAAATCACCCTCCCTGGGAGGCTCAGTCCTGTCTGTCCACTTCACTCTTTGCTGCAGCAAATGCAAATATTCAAGCGACCAGCGACGCCAAAAGTCCTGGCTCATTTGCTGCAACATTTGAAAACGCGACAACCGATATACGCGTTCATCCTTCCACGGGTATTCGGGCAGGGCATTCAACGGCCCTCCCACCAAAAAATGACCAGGGGTGAGAGCTTCCAAGTCATTTGGATCTGGAGATAGCGGACAGAGAGGACGAGAGTTGAGGACCGCCTCAACTTTACAAAACACTGTGGCCAGCTCTTCAAAAGTTAGAGCCGTTTCTCCGATAATGCGGCGGAGGTGGGTCTTTGCGGATTTCACAGCCGCTTCAAAAATCCCTCCCCAATGGGGGCAACTTGGGGACTAAACTTCCAGGTTATTCCCCTTTGGGCAGCAATTTGACTTAAACTAGTACAATTTTTTATCAATAAACACAGAAACATCCTTAAGATAATTTACAGTTCCTTTATAGTTTGTGCCATTGTCAGACCTAATAAGGAAGGTAGA
The DNA here is from genome assembly GCA_018467065.1 of Ephestia elutella. Taxonomy (NCBI): domain Eukaryota; kingdom Metazoa; phylum Arthropoda; class Insecta; order Lepidoptera; family Pyralidae; genus Ephestia; species Ephestia elutella. The sequence goes on along the minus strand of CM031580.1, from coordinate 19,625,745 downwards.
CCTCGACGCGAAACAAAGCGATCCAACGCGGCGACGAAGGCCTCCGTAGTCAGAGCCGATACCACCTCCAAATGGACAGCCTTGGTGGCCAAACAAACAAATACACACAAATAGCCCTTCACAATACGGGCATTACGAAAGGGAGAAGCCTTGATCGAAAAGGGACCGGCAAAATCGATTCCAACGCCGTCAAACGGTCTCGAAGGTCGGATTCGATCAGCGGGCAAATCACCCATCTGTGGTTGCATCGTGGATGCCTTCAACCTATAACATGCAATACATCGAAACAGAACACTACGGATTGCTCTTCGGGCTGACAAAATCCAAAACTCGCGTTGCAAGATAGCCAACAAAGCATTGCACCCAGCATGGGCGTTACGAATGTGTCGATCAGACACCAAAAGCTGCACCAAGGGTCCGCCCTTGGGCAACAACAGAGGATGGCGAGTCTCATATGGAAGATCCGCCTTCCGGAGCCTGCCTCCAACCCGAAGAAGCCCATCCGAGTCGATGTACGGGTTCAAACGAGCGACCGCGCCCTTCAACTTAGCGCGTGAGTCGCGCAAGATACGAAGCTCTGACTCAAACCGTCCGGTCTGCACGACACGGACCCAATGCAACAATGCGCTCCGGCGCTCTTCTGCACCTGCAATCGGCTCCAACCGCTTTGCCTGTGGGTTTCTACAATTATGTATGAAACGCTTAATCCAACTGGTAACACCCAGAAGCTTATCCAAGCTGCTATACCGAGCAAGTAGCCAATCCGGCTCCGACGTCGTCTCAGCGACTACAGCATGTACACGGAGCCCAGTCAAACTCAAAGAAGTAACATCTGTCTGACAGACAGGCCAAGATGTTTCTGATCCCATCAGCCACTCTGGACCCCACCAGAGCGGGTGTGACACCAATTCTGGTGCCGTACAACCTCGGGAAGCACAGTCCGCTGGGTTAAGCTCTCCCGGCACATGTCTCCATGTTATATCAATTCCAATATTTTGAATTTGGGAAACCCTGTTTCCAACAAAAACCTCCAAGGTATGTGGGGCCGCGCGCAACCATGCAAGCGCGACCTGGCTATCCGACCAGGCGAAGATGTCCCGTATCTCGACCGTGGCCGCCAGCTCACTGGCAACGTGATGCAACAATTTAGAGAGAAGGTGAGCTCCACTCAACTCAAGCTTGGGAATAGTCAGCCTAGTCCTGATGGGGGCGACCTTGCTCTTCCCTAACAAAAGCGAGACATTGACCCGGCCATCGGCGTCAACTGTCCGCATATAGACTGACGCGGCGTAGCCTCGCTCCGACGCGTCACAAAAGCCATGCAGGCTGGCTCGATATTTCCCGGGGGCAATATTCGACGAGGCAAGGCAATCCGATTGACTTCCTTAATCGATGAAAACAACTCGAGCCAATCATCCAATGGAGGACCAAACAGCGGCTCGTCCCACGAGACGCCCAAAGTCCAAAGTCTCTGAAGAAGACACTTCGCAGAGAATATCACTGGACTGATCCAACCGCTTGGATCAAACATACGGGCTATTACGGACAACACCGTTCTCTTAGTCCAGACCTTTGGTATTTCCAAGTCCACTTGGAATGTAAAAATATCGGTTAGCGGCTGGTACTGCATGCCCAGCACCGCTATCCTGTTGGGATCATCCACATCCTCAAACAGGTGAGGGTTCTGTTGGTGATCCTCCGGGATCCCTTCTAGAACTTTAGGCTCATTAGACAACCACTTACGTAGCTCGTAGCCACCTGTCTTCAATATTTCAATCAATTCATCCCGCAGTAGGAGGGCCTCCTCAATACTTTGGGCTCCGGTGCACACGTCATCAACATACAAGTCACGTGACAGCACGGAAGCCCCACGGGGAAAGCGGATCCGTTCCCGCTCTGCCAATTCAAGCAATGATCTGATGGCGATATAGGGACTAGATTTCAAACCATACGTGTTTGTGTTGAGTTCATACACCGTCACAGGATCCTCAGGGCGCTCACGCCAGAGTATCAACTGGAATCGCCTGTCCTCAGGATGTATGACTGTCTGGCGGAACATCATCCGGATGTCCGCACCAAAAACCACTTGATGTCTTCTAAAGTTCAAGATGATGTCAATTATGTCCCTATGCAATTTGGGACCCGAATGCAAACACAGATTCAACGAAACCCCGTTCGAAGTGGGTGCGGACCCATCAAAGACAGTCCGCAACTTGCCCGTTGAGGCCTTCACCACCGCGTGGTGGGGCAAAAAATAATGCTCAGTTGAGCTCCAATCAACTCGAGCCGGAGACATGTGACCCAAATCCTCGTACTCGCGCATAAATTCAATATATTTATCGCGAAGTACGTGGTCACGCTGCATGCGTCGCTCCATGGACAGCAGTCGTTTCTCCGCAAGCGCCCTACTTTGCCCTAGGCTAGGACGAGAGGCAACAAAGGGTAACCTAGTTACAAACCGACCGGAGGGCAACCTCTCCGTGGTTGATCGAAAAAGGGCTTCGCACTCAGCGTGTTCCGGATCCATCCTGGAACTCATAGGTGGCTCCTCCACCTCCCAAAACCTTTGCATGGTCTTGGCCAAGGACGCAGATGCGACAACCGGTGGCTCCTCCGCGGTGCCATTATCAAACACAGGGCCCATCAGGGCAAAACCAAAAATCGTAGACACTGCCATCAGTGAAGACGAACCCAGAGCCTTCTGTGTACCCAACAAAATCCAACCCAATACGTCCGAGCCCAGGAGCAAGTCCACTGGGCCGGGATGAAAGACAAAGGGGTCGGCCAAATCCAGACCCGAAACCAAAGACAACACACCCGGCGGTATGTCTGTCGAGGGGTGCCAACCCGCAATGGTATCCATTACCATAGCCGAAGTCGTGATCCTCATTGTGGAGGACTTCAGCGAAGAAAAGGTGACAAGTGTCTGGCCCGTCAGACACTTCACTTGTATGCCACCAACTCCAAGAAGTGGCACAGGCGAGTCTTCCACGACTAAACCTAACTGGCGTGCCACTCGAGTGGTAACCAAACTGCTTTGAGCCCCTGAGTCCAACAGAGCTCTCAAATTAATGGCTTCCCCCCTACGACCCCATACGCGGACCACCGCGGTAGGGAGCAGAACCGTCCGCGGCTCTGTCCCAGCAAGGGAGCAAGCTAGTTACGGGCTCCCCACTCTCTCCAAACCAGGGGCGCGCCACTGACCCGGATAATATGGCGGGCGAGTGCACATCCCCATCTGAGGGGGGCATAACCCGCGGCCCGGCCATACATATGGTACGGCGGGTGGTACTCCAGCCGTGGGTACTCGTGCAGCGGCGGAGAAAACCGCTGCGGCTGCATGTGGTGGGTAGTGGTAACCCGCGTGGAGGGGGGTGTCCCCACTCTCACGTCCGATCTAGGGCCCCCGCCCATGGGGGCCCTATCCGGGGCCTGGCCAGCTACATACTGGCCATGACCTTGGGGCGCGTGGTCCCGGTCCGCCAAGACCCGCGCAGGTACGCGACCCCTCCCGAGGGGGGTGCGACGAGCGAAGCCGCGTCCTCCGTCCGGTGGTGGAGGGCTTCGCGCAGGAGCGCCCCCGCCCATAGGGGACCCCTGCCTCAACATCCGGGTGCCATCCCCGTTGCGGTTCATGCAAAGCATCGCGTGGTGCCGCCCACGGCATGCACTGCATGGTATGGCACTGGGACAGTCACGTGCATAGTGACCGCCCAAACAATAAAAGCAAAGTTCATGCCGCTTTGCCATGCGGCGCCTATCTTGTACTGGCAGTCTCTGCCAGTCCCTGCATTGCAGCAGGCTGTGGCCCATCCGGCCACATTGCAGGCAGTCCGCGTCCCCCGCGACTGCTGCCGTGTGTGCAACCCGCACACCAGCTCCACGCGGTGGCGGTTGCCGTCCCTGTGGGGGCTTCCCTCGCCATGAGGGTTCCAAGGGCCTACGTTCAGGCGCTCTGGATGGCGCTGAGTCCGTCATGGTATTCTCAGCAGCCCGTGCCTCAAACTCCAAAAACTTCACCAAGTCAGTGAATGTTGGTAGGGTGGTGCTATCCCGTTCCGCATTTTCGCGCTCAAACCGCGAGCGGATGTCATTGGGCAATTTGCCCAATACAATGTGCACCAACAAAAAAGACCATTGGTCCACCGGCAGCCCCAGTGTGCGGAGCGCGTTACAGGCCACTGTAACGGGCGTGAGCAACTGCAGGCGCAACTGTGCCCTGTTGGCCACCTTGGGCAGGGCCATCAACTGTGCGGCGTGCGCATCCGCTAACAAACGTAAGTTTTGGTAGCGGGAGTTCAATAACTCCCAAGCCGTATCGTACTGGTCGTCCTCCACCCGGAGGTGCTGGATGAGCGACCGCGCTTCATCCTCAAGAGTGGAGAGGAGGTAGGCCATCTTCTGGGCCTTCGACAAATCCCGTCGTGCTACGACCAGGGACTCAAACATATTTTTATATGCTACCCACTCCTCCATCCTACCCCAAAGTGGGACAGCTGAAGGGTGGGGAGCCGACCAGTAACCGCTGGTCCTTCCTGTCTAACAGGTGTGCGAGGGCTGGTCCGCCAGCCTGTCTCGCCCTTATTGCGGTCACCGCCTCCGCGATATCATCGTGCAGACTCAGGATCTGGTCCATGTCCGCCATGTGACCTGCGTAGGCCTCCGGGGTAAGATCGGCTTCGGTAAGCGCCGCCATGGCCGCTTCCGCGCTAATCAATCGTGAGTGGAGGTGATCCGCTCTTAGCAGTATGGCGCCCTCCCTGTCCTTCCGGGACAGGAGTCCTCCGGCCGTCACAAACCATCTCAATTCGTTGGCGAGTGTCGCCCTAGCATTGGAGGCCTTCGCCATCGCGTCAAGTCACAAACAAAAAATAACAAAAGGTAAATAAAAAACAACAAAATCAAGCAACTACACGAAGAACCGCGGTAGGTCTTAGAATGGCACAAACCCGGAACGCACGGTACAAACCGCAAACAAATACAAAAAAGGTTACAAATATTCTTATACAAACAAACTAAGAAAAATCTAATAATTTTTACAAACAATTAATTATTTTTTACAAACGAACAAATAGAGGGTAGATAAACTACGCTCTGCTACCAGAAAATGTGCAGAGCAACTACGCTCTGCTGCCAGAAAATGTGCGCAGAGAGAATCCGGACAAACGAAGCGGCGGGAAGAATTCTGTACCGGAACTTCACCGGGAAAAAACCACCGGTAAAATTAAGTACCGGGAAAAAATCTCCACGCGGCACCACGTTTGCCCGACTAAAACCTAACTAACTTAACGCAGTCTGCTACCACCGTAGCTTATGAAGGGAGCTACAGGCCCTATATGATAACCTAACCTATAAATTAACTACAATTAAAAAACACTTACCAAATTAAATCTTCTTTCTCTTCGGATCCAAACTTGAGTGTCTTCGGGAAGGGGAATTCCTAATCACCCTACCTAACCCTTGAGATCTCAATTCCCCAGGACAAATAAATAGATTTCTTCCCGTAGTTTCACTCGGGAACAGCCAGATGTGAACAGCCAGCCACGTTTCACCTCTCACAAGAAAAAGTCACAATAACAGAGTTTTTCACAAACACAAATTCAATAGTTATTTAACAAACAGGAAATTCACAATTATCACTCAAACTAAACAACAAGCAAAAGACGCGAGACCGCTCCGCGTATTAAAATCAAACCGATATCGCCCGGGACAATGCAATGGCGACCGTCCGCGAGCCATTCGCACGAGCAATGTGAAAACCCCGAACGCCCTCTGGCGGCAGCAATGCGAAACGCCTGCGTTTAGTTTTACCCAATATATTACAAACAACTACCATAATAATTACATTTTTATTTTTAGTGCTTCTTATCTAAGTATTAGTTTTAATGCTTCTCCATCGGATTCTGTCCTGGGCAATGCACTTTGCTTCCGACCAGGAGAGAACGACTGCCTTTCCGCTGCAACGGTACGCCGCCGCCAGGTTTGCTTGGGTCGACCAACTTTTCTCTTGTCCTGTGGTATCCACTCGAGAGCTTGCCTAGTATATGGGTCTCTTCGAAGCGTGTGGCCGATCTATAGCGTTGTACTATGTACATTTCACAGAGCTCACGCTTGGAGATGATCTCTGGCCAGAAAATGCCAAGTATTTGCCATACGCGTTACCTCTATAATACGTTATAATGCCAAGTATTTGCCATACGCGTTACCTCTATAATACGTTATAACCGTACATATTCATCGGGATATTGTACCAAGTTGTATTTCGATTGTACTTAAAAGACAAATTTTTCGTTGTTGTCTGTTTTCATTTTGCTTTTAAGAGTTGCCCGCTTCTTCAAAAATTACCCTAAGTTCAGTATGAAAAATTGAAAATATTATGCCTCCTAATGCTTGATGACGAAAATAAGGTTATCAACTTGCATGAGGCCCCAATTATGTCGAAAATTGGTAATGATTATGGTGGTTTAAATGATATTGTTACATTTAAATTGTCAAAGTGCTGAGGAATGAATAAAAAATACTCATCAAGTATATTTTGACCCTTAATTTAGGGCTAAAACCCTCAATTTGATAACACTGATCAAGTGTCAAATAAAAAAATCCCTACATATAAAATTAACAAACGAAATATTATTTACTTTTGTTTGGGGTAAGCCACAAGTTGGAAACCCTGCTCGTGATAGGCCAAGAATGACAGACAATAACCATTTTTTTTAAATTTATTTGGTCTCTGGTTTTTAGAACACTGGCTGTATTATTGCATGGGAAAAATAAAACTTCGATGAAGTTCTTATTTTTTCCTTGGAATCGAGCTAATTTTCAGTTATTCTTTACAATATTCCATGGAAGTAATAAGTACTTTGTACAACAAAGTACTTACTACTTCCATGCAATATTCTGTGGAATAAATTTCTAGAACATAGACATAGGAAAAAAAATCAATTAAACATTTTTTTGCTAGCTCTATGGTCTAAAATTCTAGTAACCAATCTTCATGGGTATGGTATGGTTCATCTCATAAATGTTGACTTCAAGAGTATAAAAGCTCAAGCTTCAGCGATCACCGAATACAACCGGCTTAGGCGTAAATACCGCGCCGATCTTACAGAAATTAAACGGTCTAAACCGTCTAAAAGATTAAATAATGAACGCGAATGGGCAATACGAAAAACTGTTGCTTACTGTACAAGAATCAGAACCGGAAAAAAAGAAAAGAAAGATTTGTAATAATAATAAAACTACTCCTAAAAAGAAAAAAACTGTGTCAAATAAGAAAATTTAATAAAATAAATCAATATGTCCACGTTTCTACAAAAAGAAGTGAAATCCCACCAAAAACATTCTGTAAAAAACTAGCCAAGTCTCGATGGAGCTGTTTGTTTATCTCTAAAAAGTAATGAAATCTAGACAAAGTCGTTCCAAGTCTAAGGTTCCTTACTGCGATTTCTTTATTATTATATTTAATGTTGTGTGACTTGGCCGTTGAACATTCTTTATACATTAGTGGCTTTATCAAGCCTACAATTGACTGGTTATTGAATCAACGTTTTCCAAGTGGCAATTTTCCATCGTCAATGGGTAGCGGTTCTGGCGACAGATTAGTGCAATGGTGTCATGGAGCACCTGGTTTTGTACCCTTGTGTACCCTTCAACGGCCAAGTCACACAACATTAAATATAATAATAAAGAAATCGCAGTAAGGAACCTTAGACTTGGAACGACTTTGTCTAGATTTCATTACTTTTTAGAGATAAACAAACAGCTCCATCGAGACTTGGCTAGTTTTTTACAGAATGTTTTTGGTGGGATAATATATACTTTTAATTAACTTCAAAACGATCATGGTTCATCGCATATTCGTTCCCCCGCCTTAAATAAATAGTATATTTTTATTTTATTTATATAAAAGATGGGTTTGCTCTTTACCACAAAAAAATCTAAAAATAATCAATTTAAGTAAAGATTCGTTTTTTCTTTTTAAACAATCCAGAAGAAATAATAAAATGTTATACTGATTATAGTCAGTAATAAATTACTATAAATAAGGAGTATCTTGTATTTCTGTGCGAAAACATGACCTCCGAATAAGCCGCCCCTATATTACGCAGTCCTGGGCTGTAGCTTGCTAAGGTTTTTCAGATCCACCCCTGCGATAGTGACAATATGCTGGTTGTAACTATTTCGATCCTTTGTTTTCGGGTAACAAAATGAATAATAGAGGTAATTACTTTTAGCATCTGTTGTCTCCTGTTTAATGTAAATGACAGCCTTTTCCTTCGAGGCGTGTAGGTTCGAATCCCAATGATACAACAATTATCAGTTCAGCTATCATGAAAATTACGAAATAATAAGTACTCCCCATGCTATTCTAGGTTATATTCATGTACAAAATTTCATCGAAATGCGTCCAGTAGATTTAAGATTGAGTGACAAACATGCTCATCCAAACTTTTGCATTTACAGCACTGAGATTTCGATTGATATCTGCAGTTAGATGAAAAAATAGGAATATGACTCCATTATTATTAGAAAAGCTTAAATGGCTCACAAAGTAACTAGGTAAAAAGATGAAGATGAAGGAACCAATCAAACAAGCGAGCAACCAGCCAATCACAGCGCTTCATCAGTTTAAATCCAATATTGTTTTTCGTAAAAACCCTAAAACGATGAGATTTTTTGCCAAAGCTCAAGAACGCTCAGGATGATTAAGCATAGTTGATTCCTTGGAAATCTAATATTATCTTAGTTGATCTAATTTGAAGTAATGTTTTTGCAACATCCCTAGGATTTATTTTTGGATTTGTTTGTGCATCTCAGATGCAATTAGTACTCAAGTAGATGGATATCTAATTTCTATATGAAGTACCTGATCCCTAGGATTCTCTTAAATGCCTATTATTTCAGTCATAGAAATATATATTTTAGCAATCCTACGACATAATATACGTGTCAGTGCCATTAATATATATGTCGGAAAGGAGCACACATCATCACAACATCAGAATTATCAGATAATCATGGGTTCAGGGGGCCGAGCTCAGATATCGATGACCAGAGCGGTAAACACAACAGTACAGGTACTTTAACAACAGGCCCACGCGGAATCTCATGTGGGCACAAAACTCAGATCAAAATATTAACTGTCAGGATGAGGGTATGTTCAAAATAACATGCACAGCTCTTAATAGACAGGGTAAACAACTCCAATCTCAAGGTACAGCCCAAAGCATCCAGGGATTCATCGGATATTAACGGATTAAGAAATCATCTAGCACTAACCTCTCATTTGGTCCACGTGTCACAGCTAGGGTCCGTGCCCTAACCTACCCACGGCATAGGATCGTGCCCCACCACGCACAGATCAATCCATTTCAACCAGTGAGTTCTACTGAATGGTCTTCCGTGCTAACTAGCCAAACACAGTTTAACCATCAAAACTGTCCAACAACGAAGATCTCCAATATCTCGCTAATAACACCATCACACACAGTCACATCGTTAACGCACTAAGTAACACGACAATAATACTATTCAATCACTGACTACATAGCTACAGAGAATTCAACACAACCGGGCGAAATGTCCGTACCGCGCCATTAGGAAGAATACCTCGCTTTAATGTCATATCGATCGCATGTTGATTTTATTACAAAGTGAGGGTAACTCAAATGACACATTTCTGACGCGTACCGTCTACCGTCTTGAAAACTGTTTTTAAACCATTGATTAACTAACAAAATAAACCACAGTTAATTTAACTAATGTAATCGTTCCGACACGGCCATTCTGACAAATCGCACGTCCTCGGGCGATTCTTCTCTTTAAAAGAACAACACAATTTCCGTTCGGCCATCCTGACTAATACCAATTAAGAAAAAAATATGGTATCAAGTCATTCCAACAAAATTATATCACTAAAAAGTTACACACTTAAATAAAGTCAAAACATTGTATTGCCAAAAGTTACATTTTACAATAACATCAGATTAGCGGAATGAATGAATGAATGAATGAATGAGTTTATTTGCATTTGATATGGGTTACAAAAGATGTTACTAGAATAGATTTTGCCTCCAAATCAGCCATTTTGAATAACATGCAAAAATTTAAATTAAATTATTTAAATTAGTCATAGTATGAATATTACAATATTGATTAACATTTGGTATATCTCTCATTAAATCTGATTACATGCTCCAATAGTTAGAGTACCTCGACATCTAAAAGCGTGTATATATATATATATAAAAAAAGAAAAACTTAAGGTTTGAAATCAAGAAACTCCTTCACCGTATAAAATCCATGCGCACAAAGCCAGTCAAATAATTTTTGTTTGAAAGAATTGAATTTCAAAAGTTTTTTGATTCAGGTATATTATTATATATTTGTATACACATATAATAGCAATTTTTTTCAAACCGTGCTGTTTTGGCAATAGTTTCAAATACAAGTCTATTACTATTTCTGGTATTTCTAGGAAATATATCTTTAGCCGTTTTAAATAATTTAATGTTACTCTTTACAAATTTTGCAATTTCGAAAATATATAGGCAAGGAAATGGTAGTACTTTTAATGATTTGAAAAGCGGTCTACATGATGCGTCAGGCTTAGCTCCACATATTGCCCTTATGCACTTTTTTTGAGCTATAAAAGCATGTTGTCCTTCTGCGCTGTTACCCCAAATAATAAGCCCATAGCGCAGGACAGATTCTACATAAGCAAAGTATGCAGTGAGGGCCGTTTTCTTTGCTGCTACTCTTGCTAGTTTGAAAAGGGCAAAAGAAAAACTATTCATTTTAGCGCATACATTCTCTATTTGTTGTTTCCAATTTAATTTATGATCTATAATAATACCTATAAATTTACCATTATCTGAGCCATTTACACATACGTACATGTCCATTATAATTTATATTTAAAGTCCTATTTAGATCATTAAAATTAATATAAAATGTCTTATTAAGATTAATTGTTAAGTTATTATTGTAAAGCCAGTCAATTATTCTATTTAATGTCAAATTAATGTCATTTTCATGATCTTGTAGCGTCTTTTTTTATCTGTGGTCACTATAACTGATATATCGTCAGCAAACAGAATACTTTTGTTGTCTATTATATTAGGAAGGTAATTAATATACACCAGGAAGAGAAGGGGACCAAGTACACTTCCCTGTGGAACACCTAATTTGTTTTCTTTGTAATCTGACCGGTATCTTTTTGAAATTTTATTTTTGTTCCAGTTTCAATATTTCTACTCATCACCCGAGCAGTTTCACCCGAGCAGCGCTTATCCAGCATTACGCTCATCAACATGTAAAGCTACATTTCAAAACACACTTTTAATATGACATTTACCCGAGCTGCACTTATCCCAGCTTTATTCATCAAAGTATTATAAACTACATTGTAAAACGTACTTTCGGCATGAACGAAAATTAACGTCACTATCGCATGTGTGTATCACCCTCCAGACTACACACATCACAACCTCAATACGGCCGTTGGAGAATCCACTCAGAGTTTCCTTCACAAATTAACCCATCAATATCATGATGTACCTCAACTTAATTTTAACTGGTATATGGCCTTCGGGTATTCCTCTTAACATATCACACAAACTGCATTTTTACAAGTAAAATTTTGATTCAACTTTAAAATAACAAAAACTTAAATAGCAACTGCGATTTTACCTACAAATAACAAAAAAAGAAATACCTCACGTGCTTTTACTATTATCATCTAACGGGAAATAAAACTAAAAGACTTACCCCCATTAATTTCATGGTTACACTTTTTTTACACACACGCACAAAAATCACTTAAAACGAAATAATACCCTTCACTGCGGGTGCATTAAAATTTCATTTCGAATAATCGCGTTCTAATTCAAATTTTAACCGAAAAATACCCTACGAAAAAATACAACAATTTTTCCCATGTAAGCCAATCAAAAGAAGGATCAGATTTTAAGCCACAAAAGAGGATCATAACGTAAATCACAAAAAAGGATCAGATCGCAATCCACAAAAATAGGAAAAGATTTTAAGCCACAAAAAGAGTATCAGATCGCAATTCGCAAAAGTAGGAACAGATCCTAAGCCACAAAAAGGGTATCGGATCGCAATCCACAAAAGTAGGAACAGATTCTAGGCTACAAGAGAGAGAGTATCGGATCGCAATCCACAAAAGTAGGAACAGATCCTAAGCCACTAAAAGAGTATCAGATCACAATCCACAAACGAAGGTACAGATCCTAGGCTACAAGAGAGTATCGGATCGCAATCCACAAAAGTAGGAACAGATCCCACTTCTGATGTCGGAATGGAGCACACATCATCACAACATCAGAATTATCAGATAATCATGGGTTCAGGGGGGGCCGAGCTCAGATATCGATGACCAGAGCGGTAAACACAACAGTACAGGTACTTTAACAACAGGCCCACGCGGAATCTCATGTGGGCACAACACTCAGATCAAAATATTAACTGTCAGGATGAGGGTATTTCCAAAATAACATGCACAGCTCTTAATAGACAGGGTAAACAACTCCCATCTCAAGTTACAGCCCAAAGCATCCAGGGATTCATCGGATATTAACGGAGTAAGAAATCATCTAGCACTAACCTCTCATTTAGTCCACATGTCACTGCTAGGGTCCGTGCCCTAACCTACCCACGGCATAGGATCGTGCCCCACCACGCACAGATCAATCCATTTCAACCAGTGAGTTCTACTGAATGGTCTTCCGTGCTAACTAGCCAAACACAGTTTAACCATCAAAACTGTCCAACAACGAAGATCTCCAATATCGCGCTGATAACACCATCACACACAGTCACATCGTTAACGCACTAAGTAACACGACAATAACACTATTCAATCACTGACTACATAGCTACAGAGAATTCAACACAACCGGGCGACATGTCCGTACCGCGCCATTAGGAAGACTACCTCGCTTTAATGTCATATCGATCGCATGTTGATTTTATTACAAAGTGAGGGTAACTCAAATGACACATTTCTGACGCGTACCGTCTACCGTCTTGAAAACTGTTTTTAAACCATTGATTAACTAACAAAATAAACCACAGTTAATTTAACTAATGTAATCGCTCCGACATATATATGTCGGAATGGAGCACACATCACAACATCAGAACTATCAGATAATCATGGGTTCAGGGGGACCGAGCTCAGATATCGATGACCAGAGCGGTAAACACAACAGTACAGGTACTTTAACAACGGGTTCACGGGGAAAACACATGTGGGTACTAAACTCAGTTCAAATATTAACTGTCAGGATGAGGGTATTTCCAAAATAACATGCACAGCTCTTAATAGACAGGGTAAACAACTCCTATCTCAAGTTACAGCCCAAAGCATCCAGGGATTCATCGGATATTAACGGATTAAGAAATCATCTAGCACTAACCTCTCATTTAGTCCACATGTCAAGGCAAGGGTCCGTGCCCTAACCTACCCACGGCATAGGATCGTGCCCCACCACGCACAGATCAATCCATTTCAACCAGTGAGTTCTACTGAATGGTCTTCCGTGCTAACTAGACAAACACAGTTTAACCATCAAAACTGTCCAACAACGAAGATCTCCAATATCGCGCTGATAACACCATCACACACTGTCACATCGTTAACGCACTAAGTAACACGACAATAACACTATTCAATCACTGACTACAAAGCTACAGAGAATTCAATACAACCGGGCGACATGTCCGTACCGCGCCATTAGGAAGACTGCCTCGCTTTAATGTCATATCGATCGCACGTTGATTTATTTACAAAGTGAGGGTAACACAAATGTCACATTTCTGACGCGTACCGTCTACCGTCATTGAAAACTGTTTTTAAAACATTGATTACTTACAAAATAAACCACAGTTAATTTAACTAATGTAATGGCTCCGACATATATAATAAAATAACCCAGTTTGTATGTGGCTTGCTCAGTTTGTACACAACCCAGTTTGTATGTGTGTGTTTGAAGTGCATCAAATAATTACGATTCATCTATCTATCTATCTACCCTGAAAAATGTGAGGGTTCACGTGACTCGCAGCGATCTTGACACGACGACGATCTCGAACAAAGTGGGCGCGCGCCGGCGTGAAGCTTATCTCAGGACAGTCAAGTTCAGCGGCCCCCTCTGGAGCATGACTCAACTACAAATCCTTTCTGACAACAAAGCAAATTGTTTTATTCAACAGCCCGGGGAGGCTTCCTCCCCTTAACTACATAAGCGCCTTACGTGAGCAGATTTTTGTCTCAGCCTCTCTGAAGCTCGCTGTTTGCTCTTATTTCATAAAGATTCCACATAAGGGCTGGAGCCACTGAGTGCCACGTCACGAACCAGATCAATCAACCAGGGTTTTGACTTTTGACCACACTTTAGCTCGGTCGTACCTGACATTAACTAGTTTGACAATCAAGGTATTTTCAAAATTTACTGATAAACCAATCAAGATTTTCTTAACAGTTTTAGAACTTGATATAAGTAAAAGATTAAATCTTAGAACAATAATTGTATGAATTAAAAGACATCAACAAACATCACTATAATCAATAAATTTGCAGTTTTCGAGAAAGTACATTGGTATACTACTGGCGCGATTCAGATTTTTGTTTCGCATAAAAATTGTCTACTTTGTGACCAAGTTTCTTGCAAAAAGAGCACAGCTCTGTCTAGATGGCACATCAAAATTTAGAAACTCGCAATATTCGTATTACTACTGGTGGAACCGGTGGCACTCTGACTCGAATCCACTTTACTTCTCTTGTTGCAAGTAGCTTGTTTATGACCTGGACGACAAACACTTGCCTTCATCAAGTCTACGTTTTCTAGTACTATCACTTACGTTATTACTTACTCTTCTCAGAGTTGTTTTGCGAGACGGAGCGCGTTTTAGAGTTAGATGGTTTTACATAAATCGATACAAAACTCGACAATATTGTTAGGCAACAACTTAGCATTGGTGGCTGATGCTCTAATGTGGGGGTCTGTAATGCCGCGCACTATAATTGCCGAAATAAGCTCCATCACTGAGCCCGCGAACTATGCGCAATCGCAGTAGTGAGCGACGAGCGTAATCCGCGTACGTAGAGTAATTATCCGAATTTTTATTCATAACATCGAATAAGATATTTGCTATATCTGGCGTTTTAGGACTTCCTTTTTAAATTTGCTCCACGTACGGTCACTCGTAACCCACTCGCGTAACCACACCCTGAGCATCACCTTTAAACAATTACCTATCCTCGAGAGGCATTCATGATCGCTCCAATTATTTAAAAGTTTTGCGATCGACTTCGTCACACCAATCACTAATATTGTGTAAATCCGGATCAAAACTTGATATAAAAAAATGTTGGTCTGATCTCACCCGATTATTGATAGACTTAATCGCATCTACTATGCGATCCGTTAGCACGCCGTGACGTCGCTGGCTGCGTGCGCCAACGATTCGCACAGAATCACGAGATCGTGAACGCCTCGGATGCGCGGACAATGTTGCGATTCTAAAGCTTGTAAACGAGAATGCATTACCTCGATTTCTCGCCTTAACTCACTTTCCGGGGTCCGAGTACGGGCCCAGTACCGACGACGGCTTTGGTGGCTTACGGAATCCGACATTTTCGAATAACCAAAAGCACTTATTCACTAGCAAAAACACTATAAACTATTACCGAACGTATAAAATGTGGGTAATTCGTGGGAACTATCCCACTTATGATCTTAGCGAGGATAGTTATTTTTTTAAAATGAAAAACTACCAGAATGTATAGTGCTTTTAATAATTACGAAACAAATATCTAGTGCGCATTACATTTTTTTTTGTTCTATCTACAGTTCAAGTTATTTACCGAAAACAATGTAGTTTGTAGTGTATACGACTCAATTCTTCTAGTTAACGCGATCTTAGTAATGGTTACTTTGTGAAGTGGGTAACGACATGATATGTAGTAGTACCTACTTCATATGTTTTGTACTATTTTCGCTACGCTTAGGTACTATACAATTTATTAAAATAAGCTAAAAAGTAACTTTTAGGGCACGGAGTACGCAGTGGTGAGGGGCGGGTACACCATTCCCGGACACATGCTCGAGACATCACACCATGGTCGGTTTTCTGTTGTGGCTGTCGTCTTTAATGTCAATTAAACCGTCTTTGACGTAAAGTCATTCGGACACGAAACGAGCGACGAGTTGTGTCAAAATGTCAGATGGTGTTTTCCTAATGTGGCTTCCGGGAATCAAATTAAACCGGCATACGTTAAATAAATAGTCGTAATAACGAATCTATACGTGATACAAATGTATATTAACTTTGAAGTAATAAACGTGTATTTGGAACAATCAGTGGTGCCGGCGCGCCTGTGTATTTTGATGGTTAAACAAACTTACCTTAATGAAGTTTGACCATAATTATACAAGACGTTGCTTCCGAAGATATTTATTCAATCAATTCACTATGCAGCTCGCTCTGCTATGTACTAGGCATGACACAATTTTTAGGACCTAGGGATAAAATAAAATAAGTCCAAAATTTACATCCGACTCTCGTCCCACCCTTACCTGTCACCGGCGGAGGCGCCATACTTCATTCCTTTAGAACAAAATTTCGAAATGTGGCGCTTGGGATATCGCGTAATATGTATTTAACATATTGATTGGGACGGGCGGGTTATAAATATCTTCGGAAGCAACGTCTTGTATAATTATGGTCAAACTTCATTAAGGTAAGTTTGTTTAACCATCAATTATACTACGACGTTGCTTCCTCGATATTTATTCAATCAATTCACTATGCAGATGTTTAGAACCATTGCGAAATTTGCAAGATTTTTATTTTTATATCATTATAATAATATTAATTATTATTATTCTTTAATGTGAGCTATTAAAAGTGGATCCTTAGATACTTTGATATAGGATGGTTAATTACATGAATAAATACAAATGTAGTTGCATCTACGATTATCTTCCAAAAAGATATTAGTAATAAACAAAAAAAAATACGAAATTTAAGAAAAAAATTCTTCGAGTAGGCTATGTGATGCAATGCCATTACGGTTTTTTCATTTTGTAATGCAAAATGGTGAAAAATATTAAAGCTTATCAAATACAATGTTTAAGTTCTGTAGGATACAGACTTTGGTTGCTAGCCTTGATATTTTGGGAGAAAAAGAAGTTAACAAGAAACAGATTAAAAGTTCTATGAGTATACCTTATGGGACAATAATTAACATAACCAAATTAACACTATCATAGTTATTTCCTGTGAGACAGGATATTTTAACAGGCTTATTTGGGAATAGGATATGTTAACTTTAAAACGTAAATATTTACTAAGAGATGTGATGAATGAACATTTTTAGTCTGCAATAGCAAACTCAACGCAGGCAGAGGTGCTTGCTCAGAGTTAATTTTACGAATAGCGACTAGAATTTTGACTACCTAATGTTAGAAATCTTTATTGTATTGATTATGAACATACACTTCTAGATGGTTAATGTGTCGAGTTGAAAGGACACTATACTAATTCAGGATTCTTTCTATAAGTACTCGAGGAATATCTTCACCTGACAAATATACGTATATTAGTTTGCAAGAGAAAAAACATGAATATGCAAATTTGAGGTCAGTACATTTCTGCTGAAATATACTGTTTATATAAACTACACTGTTTTTATAGACTGTACTTAGCCGAATATATAGGTGAATTGGCTACAGTCATAGAGTATAAACTATAGGTAGTATTAGGTACCTACCCACAGTACGATGATTTTAATATAACTTTTGTTATGAGTACGTACTCGTATGCACGAGCCTTTAGTTAGAACTATTAACGAAATACTGAATTCAACAAACGAAATTCAAGTGTACTTTCTGTACAAGCTTATTATGTTTCCAGTAACAAATACATATTATAAAGAAAATAGTTATGATGCTTAGTTTTCCAAAAGAAGAATCTAAAAGTTCTGTAACGTATAGGCAAAGGCCGTGTAATGACAAGAGAGTCTTAGT